>JAZAYU010000497.1:69136-293990 GCA_038501625.1 Corbicula japonica | reverse complement strand
TATGTTTTAAATTGGTAGCTGATTGAGTCATATCGATTTCGAATTAGGGGTTTTCTCTAGGAACAACAACGTGTATCAACCCATCACACTTTATTTACAAGAGGTGATCGGCTTGGCATAGTACTCGATGAATTTTTAACAATTATGAATTTTTTCAATAAATACTGTTTCATTTTTATTTTTATTTTTCAGAGCTTCATACTCGGAATACAAGGTGTTGATAATTCTAGACACGCTGTTCGACGCGTGTCCCACAAGCCAGTCTACCCAGTTAGTCTTAAACTAATTGTTCCAACGTTTGATGGTAATTTTCCAATTAAAGCATGTTATTTCATTATTAAATTTAAGGTAATACCTTAAATTTCATTGAGGTGTGTAATGTTTAACATTTGATCTGAACGTCAAAAAATACGTTTACTGCTGGATGTGACAATTCCTCAGATGCTTGTTTCACTTGTTTGATGAGATAGGTGTTGTTATGGGAATAAACGTATGTCTTTCCACTGTTTAAAAGTGGCTTAATAAATTCTGTTGAGCTTCAAATCTGTCAAAGATACCCATCAACCAGGAAGACCAATGTCTGCAGTTACAAAATTGAACAAATTATAATTAGTAGTAATATTATGGAGAAAGATGCGTTTTACTGTCGGACAGCTATCACAAAATTTACTTCATTCTTAAGAAAATTTTCAAGCTCAGAAACATTGTACGCTTTGGATCCCCCATTTATCACTGATGAGCAGAAACGTACACGGATACAGATGGCCAAGAAACAGCAAAAATGGACTCAAACTATCAAAAAGATATTTGGCAGTCACATAATGGGTGATGAGAAATGGGTCCATAGTTATAAGGAAAGTTAACAGCAATATATGGGGGTCGAAACCTGCCGTTTGTCAAGTATTGCTTAAAGAACATTAAGAGCAAAGACCGTGTAGTTTTCGTTAGAAATATGGAACCAATCGTGCAAATAGAAATATCGAACCAACCGTGCAAAAAGAAATATAGAACTAATCGTGCAAATATCTGTACCTGAAGATACGTGTATCTTCAGATATGGTCCTGAGAAAATTGCCTATAAAAATGAAATAAAACGTACTACATGTAAAACAAAATTCCTGGACGTCTATTTGTTGCATGACAATGTTTCAGTCCACGGATGATCAAAGGTTATTGTATGCAGGTTTTGAAGTCCTGTAAGGGTTTTGTATGTCCACACGCCCCATACAGCCCAGACCGGCACCCTTGCGATGTTTCCTCTTTCCGAAATTGAAATAAAACCAAGATAGTAGAAGCTATAGGTCCAAAAGTGCGCCGAGATCTATAAGTTTAGCATTTTCCGATAAGTGTACATTGCAACCTAAGAGGAGTAAGACAAATGTTTCATAAGTAAATTAAAAGATTGAAAGGGTCTGTTCTTGTAAGTGGGCAATAATCAGAAGGTAACTCGACAAATTGGTCATTGCAAGTTTCCGAACATTCCTCAACCCCTGATTTCGTCCTCGGTCAATATAACATGTTTCAAAACAAACATTTAATGACCTCTTCAAAAACCATTAATTGCTTGAAACTGATTTTAAATGAACTGTTTCTATAACACGGCGCCGTGTTCCATGATAATATAACGAATCGAGCTGTACCATGGTGGAGCATAAATGGTTACCGCATTCTCATAAGAGTAGAACCAGACGCTGGTTCTCGGAAGCTGATTCACGTTGTTCCCGAGTTTCCGTCTTAGTAAATATTTTTGTTGAAATGCTAATTCATATTTATATTTTTATCAAATTCCGTTCAAATGATTTTATTATTTATTTAATGTTCAAAACTCACAGTATACTTACAGTTTACTCAGAGTAATACTCACAATCATTTGCACGATGACTGTTTTTACTGATCTCGATACTCTTTATGAGGATTTCTTTTATAAATATAATTTAACATTCGTTAGCTCAAGAGCTAAACGGAAAAGCGCTAAACATTATTCAGTGATTCTTTAATTTTTGCTTTAAATTTTCAATCATTCTGCGCGATGCCCACAAATAAAATGTAACATATTAAAAAAACTAGAGTAAACTGCCCCTTAGAGGGTAAAATTTTCTATCAGACTGAGTGTGACAAAGACCAGACCATACTGCATATTTCAAGATGAAAAACGTTGTAAAACGCCCTGTACTATTTATGCTGCGTTTGCAACCATTTTTAATTGTAATCTCTATGTAGAAAATAATAGATATATACTACAGGTCAAATGTTAATTTCTTAGTTTGAATAAAATGCATATTGACTTACGGGAGTTACCAATATTATTAATATTGTCTTGTGTTTATAAGAAATATTATCAGCACTTTGTTTAAAATCGGTTTAATACAGTTTTTATCCACATTTACCTCGGATAACGTTCTCAGTCGAGATTAGTATTGTCCTAATAACAAGGTAATAATGATACACTTTAAAGCGTCAGCTTATCTAGATTTTAATGTAAAACATTAGTTTGTCTTAAGATTCCGTTGGAAAAGGTGATTGTGTTCTTTTAATTGACTCGTATGTATATGTTATTCCGTAATTCCTAGAATAAGGGAACTGACAGTTTCGAAAACTTTAGACTCAAATGATGCGCTTTGTTCGCGAACTGTGGTCATGATTTACCAACAATTTGGACTCTTTTCATCGCAGAAAAAAGTTGAAACAAAATATTGTATTTCATTATTGTCATTGCATTTCAGACAAACATCTTTATGAAAACCAAACACTGGATCTGGACTTTGTGGTAGAGAATGTCGGAAAACAGGAACAAGATGTTGATGTACGACTCTATGACGACAAAGGCTTTGTAATGATGCCATCATTTTTGTCTGCAACAATTAAATCTGGAGAGCATTTCACTTCACATTTTACTTTGAGAGGTGGTTTTGTTGGCGAATCGACGTAAGTATTTGTTGCGTCATCTAATTTAAGTACGTTTCTTTTCAGCTAGCATTATACATTTCTTTGAAAGTTATGGGCCCACTCCACTACGTCCATTGATAAAAAGAAAATTATCAAATCTCAATAACGGTAAAATGTTTTTCAATGATACTTCGCACAAATGAATGTTACTAATTAATGTATCTTTATTTTATCAAATTTTTATTGTATCAAGATACATTTGTAACACTTTATACATAATTTTATTAACGGCATATGCAAAATATTTCCACTTGGTGACGACGGTTATTAAAACCAATGCACCCTCATTTCCTCTATTTTGCCCTAAACGAAGAGATTTAACTATGAGGTTTACGCCAAAATTGCCTTGAACACGCACGGTACAAGAATAATGTGATTTTAGTAAAATCTTTGAATTGAGACATTCTATGTACTTGAAATATCATAATCATCTACGTAACGCGAGCTTTTTTGGCAACGTTTTTAGCGTAGCCCTACTTTCTTCGACGTAAGCAGATGATGGACTATCGTTATTTTTTAACATGTTATTGACAGATGTTATTTTTGTAAATATGAAATAAATAATGGATGCATTCGGGTTACTGTTTGCGTAATTGCTGAACAAATTTTATAATATTTCGACAATATTTAATAGTTGACGTGAAATGTGTCCATCCACTTTAAACATCAATAAACAGATTTTTAAATCTGAGAAAAAATGATATCCACACCCGTACATAAGGTGATAGAATTCATTGATGTAGAACATTACAATAATTTATACAGGTAAAAGGTAAAATTGTTTACATATTAACTTAAATTCTATAAAGACTTAGTATCGCTATGACATAAAACAATGAAATAAAAGTGTATTTACCTGAAAAAGTATTTAACTTTCCAGAAACAATAATTTGCTGTTTACATAAAAACCAGCGGCTACCTTATTTGAAATGTTTTTAAATGCAGTGATTGGTTGTTAGTTGTCACGTGCATAGGTGAAGAAAAGAAATTAAAGAAGTTGTTTCCCTTAGACTATATTGAAAAGGCTGAGTAAAAAATGGGAGTATGGAACGCCAAAAATAACAAAAGGTAAGTAATTTGGGAAAAATAAAAACAAACGAAGAAATTCACTTTGAGGTTTTAATATATTTATTTGACCCTATGACATTGAGCCATTGCACTCATAGATAACAAAGAAAATTATCGAAATCTCCCTTGCGGCAAAATGCAGTTCAAAACATTTGCTTAATGTGAGGTCTTTATGTCTAAAAATGAATAAAATAAATACTACCTTTTGACAGGACAGTCACTATTAGGGCTCGGCAATACCTGGGACATGGTCAGTTTGGTCATGGGCCATCCGTTGTCCGTGTGTTAACTGTTGAACGAAACAGTTCAGTACGTACATGTGTCTTTTAAATGTTTCCATTTAACATGTGTAACTTAAAGAATAAATGTCTACTTTCTCTAAAATAATACTTTAAGTTAGTAATTAAAGCTGAGTTTTTTTTTCATTCAAACGTGCAGTGTTTTAATAACTTAATTGCTATTAATAATGATGTTTTATTTCTGTTGAGTAAGTACATTTATTCGAATGCAGCTGAATTTTCATGACAGTCACAATATTATTAGGTACGAAAACAAAACAGCATCGCTTCTTTGAAATCTACTTGAGATCGACATGTCTTACACTCTTTTTGCTTAACCTACTATTTCGAATAGTATAACCGTATCAAATGATCGTACTGGTCGACCTTTTAAAGACCGCTGAATAGTCTTGAGTATCTATTGTCTCCTGTCTTAAAAAGGCTCGTAGAAGCACTTAGCATAGCAAGATCTGGACTTTTAGTAAACTTGGTTTGCGGAGTGGGGAAACATCATGTGTCCTTTACTGAATTTTGTATTTTGAATGACGTCATATTTTCTTGGTAATGTAATTTTCCAATATCACAAACTATGAGCGATTGTTAAACTCCCATACTGTATAAGTTGATATTGAACACTTAGAATGGTTATGTTCGCTGGCGGTTGTTAAAGGTAAGGAATAGTAGAAAGTTCAATTAAGTTTAGATAAGTCATCAAAACAACTTGTTGAATGCTTATATAAAATATAACTGATGGTGTTGTCAGTGCCAATTATGCTATAACTTTTTTCATATTTGAAGACAATAACAACAAGCTCTAGAACTACCACGACTTCGACACCATCAAGATTAACATCCTCTTTAACATTAACCACCTCTTCACCAACACCGGAAGCCAGTTCAACGTTCATGACTTCCAGTAGGTTCCTTTACGCAATCTTTGTGGATCAACAATTCAGGCGAATAGCCTATACCGTTTACAGATATTGCAATTTCAAAAGTTTTGTTTTGAATATTTAACTTTTACAATGTTTTGTAAAAAATAAGAATGTATGTAAAACTTATGTATACAAGTTATATGATAAAGTAAAGTTATTGTCTTAAAAAGATTTATAATGATAACGCAATGTTAATTCGTCTTCTCGGTATAAGTATTTGTTTTCTGCATTTTTGACTGACGTTTTTACTTTTTTTTTCTTTTTTTAAAACTTAAGTGCCAGTACCTGCCTTGACTTCAAATCAAGTGACAAGCTTAAAGAACATCACACCGACTAGCTCACAGAACATCACACCGACTAGCTTACAGAACATCAGTGCGACTAGCTTACAGAACATCACATCGACTAGCTCACAGAACATCACACCGACTAGCTCACAGAACATCACACCGACTAGCTCACAGAACATCACACCGACTAGCTTACAGAACATCACATTTACTAGCTCTCAGAACATCACACCGACTACCTTCCAGAACATCACATCGACTAGCTCACAGAACATCACACCGACTAGCTTACAGAACATCACATCGACTAGCTCACAGAACATCACATCGACTAACTCACGGAACATCACACCGACTAGCTCACAGAACATTGAGCTTACAGAAATCACATTTACTAGCTCACAGAACATCACACCGACTAGCTTACAGAACATCACATCGACATGCTTACAGAACATTACATCGACAAGCTTACAGAACATCACACCGGCTAGCTTACAGAACATTACACCGTCTAGCTTACAGAACATCACACCGACTAGCTTACAGAACATCACACCGACTAGCTTACAGAACATTACACCGACTAGCTTACAGAACATCACACCAACTAGCTTACAGAACATTACACCGACTAGCTTACAGAACATTACACCGTCTAGCTTACAGAACATAACACCGATGGCTGTATCAGGATTGCTGAATGCATCAGTTCTTGTTCCCGGCAAACAACAACCTTTCAGCATTAGTGGTACCGGTGCATCAACTGTCCAGGCTTTATCTACATCAGTGAGTCCAGATAGAATTCAAACGAATGCGATGACTTCAACAGAATCAACTTTGGCATCCAGCTTCCAACGACCCTCGGAGACTACCACTGGTGTGAACACATCAATGGCAAAGGTGACTGCATCACCCCTGAGTGGAAAGCTACATGCAAAAGGAAAACAACCACAACGTCATGCTTCCCAAACAATGATTTTAATCAAGGTAAGTATATTTTTCATATGCATTTACTGTTCTGCATAATTATTCATATTTTTATATTTGATGGATGTATCTTTTTCTGTCATTCTTATAACTACATTTGTATTACTGAACCTCAAAATTTGCAAAAGATATAAATATTGTAAGTTTAAGTATATTTTTTCCCAAATCAGTCGTTATTTTAAGAGATCTATCCATTTAAGGTAAAGTGGTGGTCAAATTCAAAATTTGTATTTCCCCTTTCTCACCGGGATTGAAGTTGACATAAATGTTGAGAACTAGATATGGTGATATTAAACCCAAAGTGATTAGGTTAAACTGGTTTAATTAAAACTTTGTCGCTTCATTACTTAAATTGTTATTATAAATATTTAGAAAGTAAAATATTGTTGTTGACGGAGAATGCATGACTTAATGTTCTGTTTCAGATATTGCAAGGCAACTGTGAAAACATCAGCATTGAAGAAAGTGACGAAAATTAAGTGCTATTGTAGACTAGACGTTTACATTAAAATGCAATAATTTTATGTAAATGGACAAGGTCATTCATGGATGAATGCGTTTTTGTTTATTCTGAGTAAAATGCATATTAAATCTTGACCTCTGATTTTCGGAAGTGCTATTCCAGTTATGTCAACAGTGAATAAGCATACCTTTACAAACGACTCCAGATTTGATAGAACTGTTATTGCTGGCATAGCTTAAATTAGCTTAAATTAAATATGATAAATGCATTTGTATAAAATTAATTGAATAATAATAATAAAGCAGAAACGTGAACCAAATGAACGTTTTACATTCATAATGCCACCACTTTCAAATATAGCAATTTTTAATGGAAAAGATGCTGAAAAATCAAACCCTATTTAACAGACTTATCAATAATTGATTACACATATAATCGAGGAAATTAAATACACAGTTCAAGTTTGTAGATTCTAGGCTACACTGACACGTTACATATTGGTCAATTGATTAGATAAATAGGACGATAAACTCGTTTTAAATAGATTGAAATACATTTGTATTCAAGTTCTAAGATAACCATGGTTATGTCTAAAATTATAATTACTCTTCCGTAAACTGCAAAAGTATAGGTATTTAGAAACAATCATATTTGAATGACAAGTTATTTCATATTCTGAAAACACAGCCATTCTTCCCACGAAACCAGCATAAGAAAGAACAAAAGAGCATCAATATGAAATTTGACAATTTTACCTAAGCACAAAACTGCAATAGAAGGTTCAGTAGCAAAACCAAAAATGCCTTTAACGAATGAACTAAGATGCTCAATAATAATGGATGATAAAGCAAGAACACATAAAATAAAGGCATCTTCGCAGCCAGTCAATAATTTAGAGAAAAGTGGTATCTAAGAAAGGGGATAGAGATTACATTTATATGTAAAATGAGTAGTTTTAAACATTAGACGCAATAAGTACATGTAATTAGCAAAACAGAGAAGCCGCACGGTTAACGCGAATTAAATCCACCCAACCAACGTGTTGGGTAATATTTTCAGAGATTTTCAGAGAACATGATTTGAAAATATTTGAAGATGAAAATTTAAGAAATTCTAAATGTAAAAATTCCATTTTACCAGTTTACTATTCAACCGACCATCTTTAGTGTTATTTCCTTATAGCCAAAATAAGGGTTGGTGGTAAAATTTTCAGTCTTACCACGATGTGGATCATATTCGCGTGGTTCTTCTACATGTTCACGCTTTCATTATACACAGAAAAAGAGTGTTGCAATTTTTTTGATAGGAATGTAAGATCACTCTTAAAGTGTACATAAACATTAAGCTGTAGTTTTATTATAAATAAATTAGATGCAGTCAAAGTTGCAATTGTTTTATTAGGAAGATAAGATAAAGTGGCTGTTCATAATGTGTCAGCTGAATAATGCAACCGTAGGCACATATACGAAAAATTAAGCTATACTTTTTTTTTCTTAAACCTTTGCGGAGACCGTTGTTACATATATTTGTTTGGATGGAAAGATAAGATTTCAGATAAATTGCATTCACTTATTTACATAAAAGTGAAATATGCATATCAGGAATGGCCACATCCTGTAGACACAGCCTCCCTACACAGCCAATAAGTAGAGGGTAAGAGAGCATGGCTATACAATGATAAACAAACAAGTACATGATGTTTTGGTAATTTAACTCAAACCCACCCATCAATTCGACAATGTTACATGCACACAAATATATACAATATATAGAACATAAGAAGCTTATACATTATCCAGCAAAAGCGTGGATACTCAATAACCTTACCGAGACTAGAGCCCTTGCAGTCAAATCAGCAAGAACACGATGACAGGGATAAAAGGAACAGATCGAGCTTCTAGGTTCCTTTACATGACCACTTTCATAAACCCTTAAACCCCTTCCCCAATCTTACAAACAAAGAGGATACAGATGATTTTGACGACAAACGTAGAGAAATCAACATTGTCTTTTATTGTCTTTGGTTTATAAAATAAGTCTCCATTAAAAATGAAATAACTTGTTGCAATAATGATATAAACTAAACTGCACGTGTACTATTGAAATACATACTGGTATCGGCGACAATACTTACAGAATGATTTCCTTTACTTACAACGGCAAAGTTAAGAACCCGATTGGATTGTGTGCGGTCGGTTAATACTAACTATTTTGATTGGCATATATAGAGTCCCACAAGAGTTTTCGTGTATTCATGTATTGAAAGCTTACAAAGAAGAGTTCAAGAGAACAGCAATCAAGAATTTCCTGAAAAACTTTTTAAGGACAATGACAACGGGCATCGGATCCTTTGCTTCAAGTGCTTAAAAAGACAAATAAATGAGTCAGTGCGATGTTCTGTAAGCTAGTGGAGGTTATTATTCACGGAATAAAATAAATCTGCACGGGAAAAGCGAGCGCCATTCAAAACAAAACAAACGTTGCGTTCCGCCGTACATTGACACAATATTATAGCTAGGCAATTCTATGTGCCGTTTACGTTCTTTATATGTTTGTTGGTTTTGATTTTAAACAAGTGGACGAATGCTTTGTACGAAAAAAGAATACATGTATGAACCTTATAGCATCAACGTAATATTATCTTTAATTGGGGCGAACAAATTAACCCAATAATGTCCACGTAAAGAACGTTTAATGATTTCGGAGAAAATCCGAACAAACAACAAACGACGTGACCATTCCTCTAACAGATGGTTAAGTAGCGTGCCGCAATCCCATATGAATTACATGTATGTTTCTTTTTACTTTTCCATGTTTAAATATAGCTGTCAGAAGTTACAAAACATTTCTGCCGATGGGTTTTGTGGTAGTTGCCTTGAACACCCATGCTTATTATACTATCATTTTATCATAAACTCCTCTTGTTTTGGTACTAGAAATCATGACTGCAATAATATTCGCGTATAATACAGAATGTTGATTGAGATTTTTCAAATACTGATTTCATGTGAGAATACTGAGTTGCGCTCAACACGGGTATACGCCAATACATGCATGGTTTTCCTCAAAGTGAACCTGCTATATTCAATATTTGTCGTGTTTGTTGACTTAACCATCTTTTTAATGTGTTCGAAGGCATGTTACATAGCTTCAATTCCTAAAATTAGAGAAGACTATCAAAACAGCGGGGTATCAAAGTTATTTCAGAGGAAATAAAATAAAACAGAAATCAAGTTAACTCAAAGGACTGAGAGTCCTAATATCGGGCATTTCATAGCTGTTTATTGTTTGTGGGTTTCTGTGCGTATGGAAGATGTGGGAGAAAGTTACGAATTTGCAATGGCAAACCAAAAAACAACAATTTTGCAATCACTTTTCGAAATTATATGAAAACAGAAGTCATTTTTATACACATTACAATTTAAAATTTGCCGCGTTGAATACTTAACGGTACCCAGGGGGTCGTACATTGTAATCGTTTTCGGTACCAACAGCGTTGTAATCCATCACCAGTTAACTTGGCTACAGTAAGCGCGATATGCAAACCGTTCCTTAACGTCATGTTAAGTTAATCGATTTTAACTAGGGATGGGAACGGATACCTAAATCACTATTCGGATAACCGTATCCGATATCCGGATAATATTCTACATAGATGAGACTATAACAAAGATCTAATTTAGGAAATTGGAAATTGTTGAGTCACTGCAAACTGTTACCTCGGAACAGTAAAAAAGAGTTCAAGAAAACAGCTATCACGAATGTCCTGAAAACTTTTTAAGGACAATGACAACGGGCATCGGATCCTTTGCTTCAAGTGCTTAAAAAGACAAATAAATGAGTCAGTGCGATGTTCTGTAAGCTAGTCGAGGTTATTATTAAATGATTAAAATAAATCTGCGCGGGAAAAGCGAGCGCCGGGAATTCAAAACAAAACAAACGTTGCGTTCCGCCGTATGCTGACAAAATATTATAGCTCCTTGAGACAATTCCATGTGCCGTTAAGGGTTAGGGTTTGTTGTTTGGAACAGATAGAACACACACCCTATAGATAAGTAGTCTAAGACTAATAATAAATAACAATAAAATGATTAGTTTAGTTATATTTGATTGTTCTTCTTGTCTTTCTGTTAGTTATTGTCGTTGCCGTTTAAACAGTCAAATTACAGATCTACAAATGCAGTTAATTTACTAAACGTTAAGTTAACTATCTTATTTTACCTATTAGCGATTATTTGTGTTTCTTGTTTTAAACATACCTTTAAATTAATTGGTGTTTGAATTCTTACATATATCAAAAAAATAACTTAATATTTTTCAAGGTAAAAAAAAAAACAAGATGAGCACGGACGAATGCACATAAAAATCAAGACAAGACACTGATATCATTTTTATCAATACCTCAATAGTTTTTTAACTAGTTCATCAAGTAGTAATAAATAGGTTATCAAGAATGCACTTGAAATCAGGTCCATGTGATCATATCAACTGTTTATAGCAACGAGGTATTTCGGAAAAGAAAGTGAAATTATTCGTTGAAATGATGGCGGCCAGCGGAGGGGAGGACTTTATGTCCGATGAAAAAATTATCAATAAATGTTGTGTTTGTGCGAAAAAAAAAACAAAAGAACAGAGGCAGCTAAGTACTGCGTGCAATGTAAAGACTATTTTTGTAAACAATGTGTTGACATTCATGCTGTGATTCCAGCCACAGAGGGACTCAAGCTTTTTAAGTCCGTAAGATCAGGAGCAGGATCTTTGCCGTGTTATCCGACACAGCGATGTGACCAGCACAAATCCGAGGTAGTAAACATGTACTGCCAAGACCATGACGAAGTGGCTTGTGCGACTTGTGTTGGTCTCAATCACAGGTATGTCGAAGAATGAACAGAATAAGTTTGTACCTAAATCATACTAACATAATCGTGTCATTTAACCTTTTAATAAAAAATCCCTTATAATGTTAAGAAGTAGTTTAAGATTACAGGCATGTTTCAGTTTAGAGGATGAAGTTGTTAAACAAGAAAATAAAGTCTTTCTATAGAAAGGTTGTCTGTTTTCAGAGGTCGTCTAAATATGTGCAGATAAATTCTTTCATAGAAATCTGCAGATTTGTACAAGATTTGTAATGGTTAATACCCAGTTAACATCCCATCGATAAAATTCAAACAGACTGTTACCAAGTGAATGAGTGTGTACTTTGCATAATATCCAGTGCTACATAGTATTGTATAACCATTGCCCCTGTTCCGATACATTTAAACAAGTGCGCTTAACTTTCAAACGTGTTTGTTGAAAATAGTTATTAAGCATGATCGATATGTCATTGTTATTGTAGTTAATTAAAATCATTTAGTTCAATGCAAGTGCCATGTTAAACTAAAAACGTTTTGTCGATTAATTAACGCAAAACACATAAGACTACGACAAAGAAAAATTAACATTATGTGACGTATTAATGGCATTCACTGTTACAGTAAATTGTATTTGGTAAATTGAGATCAAACAACGATTGTCCTAGTCTAAATCTCATTTTCTCTGCTGATCAGTTTCATTCGAAAATACTCTGGTCTTTCTTTTTCCTTTACACACAGAGCCTGTTTTTATTTTCGCATTTTTCTTTACTTTTAACAGGACAAACAATGATTTTTCCCCGCCCGCCCCAACCACGATCCGCCAATAAATGCGAAATGAAAACATTAGTAAATGACTGAAAAATCTGATTGAAGTTTAAAGTTAATTAATCTATTTTATGTAAAGCCAACAGCAGGCGGAAGCAGAAATTTACGTGCAAATTGTCTACAATGTTTCCTATAGATCGGTTAATGTAAATACTTGTTAATCTTTAACATCAATTTTCAATGCGTATATTGGTAAATAAATTATTCTTCTCTACAGGTCTTGCAGAAACGTATATTCGATTCCAGATAATGTTGACAATCTGTGCAAAAAGTCGGACTACAGTCGCGTGGAACACAATATCAAGTTGTCAAAAACACAGATTGAAGATGTCAAGAAAACGAAAGAAGCCCATATTAAAGCGCTAAAGAACTCTCTCTCTGAAGGTAGCCATGGATTCTGTCAAAACCTTTAAACAAGAGTTACAAACCTTGTTGGACGAAATTGAACAGCAGACAGTAACAGAGTTGAAGACAGAATTGAAAAATCCCTGGAAGAAGAAATCAAGCGAGCTGAAAATCAAGTGGATGCCTTAAATAAAATGGCTGCCCAGCTAAAACATGCGGAAGGAAACAAATCGCAGGAATTCGTATGCGCTAAAACGTATGACAAGCTCAACAAAGTGACTGAAGACAAGAACAAACAACATAATCAGTTGGATGAAACACTCAGGTTCACGGCTGAACAGAGTATAAAGACATACCTACAGCAACTGAAAGTATTTGGAAAGGTAACAAGTACGAATTCAGCTGTAAAAAAGATGCAACAAACCGCAAAACCCGACCCATGTTTGCCTTCAGCCGCTGTGTCGGAGACCAGACTGTACAAAGTATCAAAGCAGAGGGAACTTAATGTGAAAGTTCGGGATGACAATAAAACCTGTGATATTACTGGTTCATGTATCACTGAGGATGGTATTCTTCTTCTGGTGGACTATCTAAACAAAAAGCTAAAACGTTTTGACTTGTCTTCAGAGACAGTAACAGATTACCTTTGCTTGATATCTCCGCCTATTGCTGTCTGTCAGGTCAGTAAGACCGAGGCGGCTGTCAGTCTGAACAATAACACAGTACAGTTTGTGACTCTGGGAGAAAAGATGGTGGTTAACCGTAACCTTTCATTTAACCATAATTGTAAGGGACTTGCTTATCACAGTGGTAAACTGTATATATCTGACTTGGGTGAATCACTATACATGTGTGACAAGAATGGTAAGCAGCTGCAGAGAATAACAAAGGACGCCTCTGGTAAAAATGTATTCCTGTACAACAAACACATTGCAGTCAGTGAAAAGGGAGACAGAGTGTTTGTTGCTGACGAGTTCAAAGGTTTGATAACACATGACAATCAGGGAAATTACATTTCTACCTTACGTATAAGTGATATTCAAGTTTCAACTTTGTGGGGAGTGTGTACAGATGATAGATATGTATATGGATGTGGTCGTGGTGCTAACAACATCGTCCAGTTAACACGGGATGGCAAAGTCATTGCAACGATAGCAACTGTTGAATCACCTTATTCAATATGTATTGATTCGCGGAAATCTAGATTATACGTTACGAAATATGACATTGATACGATAACTGTGCTAGAGCTTGTGTGAGAAACACCAATATCCATGGCATTAAATACAAATATCCCAATGAAATATATTTTCATAGTTAAAATAGCCACAAAAAAGAGTCAGAGGATTTTTCGTACTAACATATAAATTGTAAAATGACTTCATGTATATGTTTGATTCATCAGGATATGTCCTATATAAATGCAGTGATAAGTGATACCAAACTAGTGTGTACTGTTGATTTTAGATAAGAAGACTTTCTACTTTGGCCCTAATAGTTTTCGACACATGTTTTCGTCGTCAGCGTACACTGAATGTTAAATCTGACATCGCAATGATATATTCAAATTCTACCTTGTTTGTTTTCTTTATGAAAAGCAACTATATTAAATTTTGATTGTGTTCGATGTTTGTGCGCTTACTGGGAGGATCCAGGAGTATTCAATGGGGTTGCTCGAACCCCTTTTTCAGTCATTTATATTTAATTTTAATGGGGTTAAAGCCAAAATGTCGAAAATTGTTATTTAATTACCATTATAATGCCCAAATCGAACGCACTTTCAGGAAATCCTGAATCCGACCCAGCGCTCAATTGTATTATTAAATATATAATGAAATCTAAATTTCTCTTTCTTGGTTTTCTTTATAATATTGTGTTAATTTGTAAATTTTCAATAAAACCCTACTTGAATTTAATCGATCCCCAAAATCAATTTATTTGCAGCATTACATGGAATGTTTAAATCTATCTAAACAATGTATATATTCATAGGACATACTTTGGCACTATCGACCATGTAGTTTGTTTTCAAAAATCTGAAATTATGTTAGTGATACGTTGCTACTAAGTTATCAGTATGCGCCAGTTCCGAGTAAATAATTCACAGTGTCACCGGATGAAACAGAGACGAATGACGATTGTTCCGTAATATGTGACTAAGAAAATGAGGTCAAATTTACTTTATAACAAATTCCGATTTAACCGTTTGCTTCAATTGTGAAGTTTGCCGAGTAAGGCTTGACATATTCCAAAAAAGTCTAGAAAAAAGTGCTGTACTGTAAGATTTGAATGTCTTAAAACATCCATGACGCGTACGTTAGATTATAATATAATCATATTGTTGCCGTCATATGCACAACTTTATTTATAACATTTGTACAGTCAATATTTGAGGATACTGAGTTGCACTAAACATGGACTCATTCAAACCAAGTCTGCAATATGTATTGTCATGTAAAATGGCGTTCAACGTTCCCATTTTACTTATCTCAAATGTCAAGGACGGCCTCATAACTCAGTGATCATTCATTTTAAGTGTGCTTCTTTAACTAAAGTATTTAAAGCTCTTAAAGCAACTGATACTTGGTGATTGTGGTTAAAATCAATAACGTACTTCAATACTTTATCAAAGAAAATCTATGTGTCGAACAAAGTAATACGATATTTAATTCATGTCTACTTAAATTGATTATTTTAAATTATAAAATTTATCTAGTGTGCAAAAGCTAGAGCTGTGCGTTTAGTTATAAAACCCTTTTCTCCATATATACACATTTTTATGCATGTGAGAAGATTGTAGATTAAAATCAGCAGTCTCATCAGTGCCATCTGATCAGGATCTGCGCTGGTCGCTTTTTGGTCAGATATAACCTAATGAATCAAAAAGCGAACTGTGAAGATCCTGATCAGACGACACAGATGTGCCAGCTGATCTGTCTCTAAACTGTTCGCTCACGCAATAAAGGTGTATCTATAGTGGAAAGGGTTAAAAGACGTCGAAGCGAATTAGGAATGTGTTTATTTAACGTTTATCTACCATGGCGTCCTCGCAAGTTGGAATATCGATGAAACTTAACCTTAGAAAAGAACTTAACGTGAAACTTGCATACGATATACAGGGTTTCCGTATTTAAATAGGAATGTCATATACTTCTGGCAGATTGCAACAATAAGACGTTAAAAAGACTGGTTTTTTCTACGGAGAAAAAGATTTCGATAGTCTAACAGCTTTACCTATTGCGGTCTGCGATGTCAGCAGGACAGAGGTCATTGTCAGCCTGCATTATCAGCCAATCAAATTTGTGTCTAAGCTAGATGAAATCTGTTACACTGTGTTAACCATTTCTGCTACGGTCTTGCTCACTCCAAAAGAGATATTATTAATGTCGAAAGGTTTTCATTCAGTGTACATTTTTGACACGCATGAACAGGTTGAATGTAAAAAACAACAACAACAGATCTTTCAGGGAGAGATTTATGTCATGAGACTAGACACATTGCAGTAAGTACAGACGAAGATAAAATTTATGAAAGTAAAAGCCTTGTAACAGTGGACATAATATGAAATTATTTAACAGCTCATCCTGAACATTTGAGGTTCTTGTGGCGGCTCCACGGAGTGTTTGTGTGCTGCGTTAAAACAAAGAACATTATTGTCTTACAAGAGGATTACGAAACAGTCGTACAATTGCAAATTTACGCTGTAAATGTACTTTGACTATCAGTCCAGATGACTCTTTGATACAACCGCCAGGAGCAGCATTGATGTTACCGTATTTGACATAGTGAACACGATGTTACCGTATTTGACATAGCGAACACGATGTTACCGTATTTGACATAGTAAACACGATGTTACCGTATTTGACATTGTGAACACGATGATACCATATTTGACATATCGAACACGATGTTACCGTATTTGACATAGCGAACACGATGTTACCGTATTTGACATTGTGAACACGATGTTACCGTATTTGACATAGTGAACACGATGTTGCCGTTTTTGAAATAGTGAACACGATGTTGCCGTATTTGATATATTGAACACGATGTTACACCATTTGACATAGCGAACACGATGATACCGTATTTGACATAGTTAACACGATGTTACCGTATTTGATATATTGAACACGATGTTGCCGTATTTGACATAGTGAACACGATGTTACCGTATTTGATATATTGAACACGATGGTACACCATTTGACATAGTGAACACGATGTTACCGTATTTGGCATAGTGAAAACCACTAATAAATGATCATATGCGTGCTAATTATCTCCTTCATCCATGGGATATCGTTGTTATCCGGGAGAGCAATGTTGTTTCCGTATTTGACATGGTGAACACGATGTTTTACCGTTTTGACATAGTGAACACGATGTTACTGTATATGATATAGTGAACACGATGTTACCGTATTTGACATTGTGACAACGATGTTACCGTATTCGACATAGTGACAACGACTGATCAATGATCGCATGAACAGTGGCGTACTAATTATCCATCCTTTTATTACGTGGGACTGCGATGTTATTCATGGGCGAAAAGTACACGATTTATCATATTTTTTTCTCCAAATTATTTTACTGGTTTTATTGCGTTTTCCGACCAGTGTAAATCTAGATCAGCCGGAATATCTGTGTCTTGTCATATGATGGGTTTTGATAATTTGTTAACATTTGTAACTGTAAATAATTGTTAAATATAAATTATGTTAGATAACTTACATTCCAAAATAAGCATAGAAAATCCAAAAGGAAACAGATTGTACTCGTGGAACCAAGTATATGAGACGAAATTGAAACAAAAAAAATGAAATCAAGTCAACTGAATAAAATATTTTGAGCTAAACAATTCTTAACACAATCAGTCATGTTAATTAGAATTGATTATCGGTTTTACCGTTAGTATAACTGATTTAGTTTCGTGTTTCTGGATTTTTATACGTATTATTTAACAAAACTTTTTTGTAACTGCAATTTGCAATGCAGGGAACACTTAATATATATTATACATTATAATAAGCGATTCCTTAGTCACTGCAAACTGTTGTCTCCGAACACTTTCAATAGTCTTAGATTTTTATTAAACAATTATTTTTAACAGTTCAGTAATTAGTTATTAACTATTTGTTCTTTTTGTCTTTCTATTTATCACAACCTTATAATAACTCTTCTTATTGCCGTTTTAGAAGTCTGATAACTTTTATTTCGAAAAGGATTAAATTTCGCGTACTTCGCGCTCGGACTTTTGTATGAAATTAAACTCCAGAGAAAATATACAGTGTCATTATATACCGCGAAAACTTACAAAAAATAGTACCTCAGTATTCCTTGTTCTAAAGGTTTCCTAAAACTAATGTGTACCCCAGCGATTGTTGTACATTTGTGTATTTACAAACGCTGTCAATTACATGTATCGTTAGTCGTTTTGTTTAGATTTATACCAAACTAAAAATGTATTTAATGTGAATGTTTTTATTCAAAGTGAAATTCACAAGTTGATCTCGAACGCATGCAGTTTTAAATCAATTTGAATAATATGGACAAACTGAAAAACCTACCAAATACATTTAAGACTGACTTGCTTTTGTTCACAAGTTGTGTTGATCAATACCTGATAATTTCGTTTGTTTTAACTATGCCATTAATCAATGCTTGCAAAAGGTTATCGTTAAAGTAAATGTGAGCCTAACAACTGTTTATAGCAACGAGGTATTTTAATAAAGAAAGAAAAATTGCCCGTTGATAAGATGGCGGCTTGCGGAGCGGAGGACATTATGTCCGATGAAATAATTATCAACAAATGTTGTGTTTGTGCGAAGAAAAACAAGACAACTGAGGCAGATAAGTATTGCGTGGAATGTAAAGACTACTTTTGTACACAATGTGTCAACATTGACATTCACGCTGTGTTTCCAGGCGTCGAGCGACACAAGCTGCTGGATAAATCCGACTTTAAATCCGTAAGATCAGGGGCCGGTTCTCTGCCGAGTTATCCGATCCAACGATGTGACCAGCACAAATCCGAGGTACTGAACATGTACTGCCAAGACCATGAAGAAGTTGCTTGTGCGACGTGTATTGGTCTTAATCACAGGTAGGTCGAAGAATGAACAGAATAAGTCTTTACCTAAAACATACTTCCGCAATCATGTCATTTAACATTTAAATAAAAAATATGTTATAGTGTTAAGAGGTTGTTTAAGTTTACAGGCATGTTGTTAAACAAGAAAATAAAGTCTTTCTGTAGAAAGGCTGTCTGTTTTCAGAGGTCGTCTGAATATGTGCAGATAAATACCAAGAGACTGTGTATTATGCTTAATATCCCGTACTACATATTATTGTATAAGCATCGCCACAGTTCGATAAATTTAAACAAGTGCGCTTAAATTACAAATGCGTTTGTTTAACATATATGATGCATCATTAATGCGTCAGGGTTGTTGCAGTTTATAAAAACATTCAAATCATTGCAAATGCCATGTTAAATTTAACACTTTTTCGTTAAATTTACGAAAAACACAGAAGACCACGACAAATAATAAGTAAAAGTATGTGACGTATAAATGACTTTCACTGTTACAGAAAAATTGTATTTGGTTAATTGAGATTAAACAACGTCCGTTCTAGCAACAATGTCATTCTTTCTGCTGATTAGTTTCATTTGAATATGATGTTCCTTCATTTTCCTTTGTACAAAATGTCTATTTTCATTTTCGCATTGTTCTTTATTTTTAACAAACAAGTTGTAGGTAAAACAATGTTTTCCCTCATCCGCCCGACTGCCCCCCTCCCCATCCGGCATTAAAAACGAAATACAAACATTAGTAGATAGGTGATATATGCATATCAGGAATCGCCATTCAGAACAAAACAGCCTCCACACACAGTCAAGAAGAAGAGAGGGAGAGAGCATGGTTAATAAAATGATCAGTTTCAAACGAGACACCACTAACAATTAACAAAAATGAGAACCCGAGGGGTTGCCGCCTTGGAACGGTCAGTGGCAAATTAAATTGCCGCTGGGAGTTTAAACCAGGTTCTAGGGTGCACCAACCTCACACTTGCCCCAACCGGTTCTCATATCAACAACACAAATACAAGTTGTCTTGGTGAAACAACTCCAACCCACTTATCGGCTCAACAATGTTGCTTGCAAAAGCACACGAACATATAAAATATAAGAATCTAATAGCAGTGCAAAGCCAAAGGACGGATACTCAATGATCTTACCGAGACCAGAGCTCCTGGAGTAAAATCAGTCAGAACACGATGACAGAGATAAAAGGAACAAATCGAGATTCTAAATGATTGACAAATCAGTTAGAAATTTATAGTTAATTTTAAAATTTATCTATTTTATGTCAACACAATACCATGTTTGAACAGAAATATCCGTGCAAATTATCTACAATTTTTCGTATCGGTTAATGTAAATACTTGTTAATCTTCAATATAGATTTTTAGGCTTATATTGGTAAATTAATAATTCTGTTGGCAGGTCATGCAGAAAGGTATATTCGATACCAGATAATGTTGACAATTTGTACAAAAACTCGGATTACATACGGATGGAACACAAATTTATGTTGACAAAATCACAAACTAAAGATGTCAAGAAAACGAAAGGAGCCCTTATTAAAGCGTTAAAGATCTCTCTAAAGACAGCCGTTGATTCTGTCAAAACCTACAAACAAGAGCTACAAATATTGTTGGATAACATTGAAAAGCAGACGGTTACAGAATTGAAGAAAGAATATGACAGAATTGAAAAATCCCTGGAAGACGAAATTAAAGAAGCAGAAAAACAAAACGATGCCCTAAGCAAAATGGCTTTCCAACTAAAACATGCAGAAGGGAACAAGTCCCAGGAATTCGTCTGCGTTAAAACTTCTGAAAAGCTCATGAAAATGAATGATGAAAAGAACAAACAACATATCCAGTCGGAAGAAACAGTCACATTCACAGCTGAACAGAGTATAAAGTCATATCTACAGCAACTTAAAGTATTTGGAAAAGCAACAAGAACGACATCATCTGTTCAAAAGATGCAACAAGTCGCGGATCCCAAGTCGAACTTGCTCCCAGTCACTATGCATGAGACCAAACAGTACAAAGTGACAAAACAGAGAGAAATAATTGTGAAAGTTCAGGATGACAAGGAAGAATGTGATATTTGTGATTCATGTATTACTGAAGATGGCGTGCTTCTTATAGTTGATCACACTAACCAGAAGCTAAAACGTGTGGACTTGTCTACAGAGGCAGTTACAGATTACCTCAACTTGAAAGATAGGCCGCATACTGTCTGTCAGGTCAGCAAGACCGAGGCTGCTGTCAGTCTGAGGAATAACTCTGTACAGTTCTTTTCTTTGGGAGATAAGATTAGGGTTACCCGTAAATTATCATTTAAACATCCATGTTGGGGGCTTGCTTACACTAGTCATAAACTGTTCATAACTGAATGGGGTACATCATTATACATCTGTGACAGGAATGGTAAGCAGCTGCGGAGAGTAACAACAGACGGCTCTGGTAAAGATATATTCAGTTTCTGTAGACAGATTGCAGTAAGTGCTGAGGAAGACAAAGTGTTTGTGGCTGACGATTATAAAGGTTTGATAATACTTGACAATCAGGGAAATTACCTTTCCTCTTTAAATACAAGTGATATTCAAGTTTCGGAACTGCGGGGAGTGTGTACCGATGATAGATATGTATATGTATGTGGCAGAAATCCAGATAACATCGCCCAGTTAACACGGGATTGCGAAGTTATTTCACCGATAGGAACTGTTAAATCACCATATTCAATATGCATTGATCCGCGTAAATCTAGACTATACGTAACCAAAAATGGCAGCGATGCAATAACTGTGCTAGAGCTTGTGTGAGAAGCACCGATATTGATCTACTACTTATAATATTAATTAAATATACTTCAATAATTCTTCTGTTAAAATGGTCATAGAAAAGTCAGAGAACTTTATGTACTTACATCTTAAACTGACTACATTAATATGTCTGATTAAGAATATACCTTAATGCAGTGATAAGTAATAAGTATTAAGTAATAACAAACAAGTGTGTACAAAGACCTATAGGTCTTTGGTATGTATTTTTGGTGTGAGTTTAGTAGACAATCATGTTATACTATGATCACAATAGTACATGTAGTATGTGACATTAATTTTCGCCGACAACTGACATTCAATGTAAACTTTGACATCGATTTTAATATTCAAAAATGATTTTCTATGTATGAAAAGCAACTGTATAGTATTAAATGTATGATATATTATTATATTTAGAATTTCATTAGCATTTAGATTTAGAGCTGAACTCAAACCCATTCGAGGATGTTGTAAACCTTCATTTATTAAAGACATATTACACATAATTTTAATTTTAATTGCAAAGGAGTGCGATGTCAGGGCGGATCCAGAGGGTTTTCAATAGGGTTGCTCGAACCCTTGTTTTGTCAGCAATATTTATTTCTAGTGGGATTAAAGCCAAAATGCTAGACATTATCATTAAAATACCCTAAAAATGACACAAAAGAATCACCTTTCTTAAAAATCGTGCATCCGACCTTGCGCTTAATTGTAATATCAAGTCATAAAAGTTCATGTAGATTTCTCTAAATGGGTTTTCTTTATATTGTGTTAATTTGTAAATTTTCAATTAAAAAACTTTGCTTGTATTAAATGGAATACCCAAATCAATGTCTTGTATTTACTTGCAGTTTAACATGGTATATTTTGAACTATACAATGCTTATACTGATTCCATACGCGTTGGCAATATCAAAAGCACATTGTGAAACCTTCAATGTGCTGTTTGTTTTCAAGAATTTTCGTTGATGATGTGTTGCTAATAAGTTAAATGCATCAGTATGCACCTGTTCTGAGCAAATAATTACACATTACCCCTGGATAAAACAGAGGTGACAGACGATTGTTCAGTTAATTTGCTGTATCACAAATTCCGATCAAACCGTGAGCTGAAAGAGTGAAGTCCGCTGAGCTAGGCTTGAATTCTTTCCGTTAAAATCCAGAAATAAACCTGCTGTACTGTTAGAAATCTAAATATCTGAAAACAAAAAGATGACTGTCCTTCACAAAGTGACGTCAAAAACAATGACGTTACGCAAAAAGAATGTCGATTACCAAAATTTCAGGAAATAATGACCCTTTAACTAAAATCATATGTATTGAAATGAGCCTTTTTGGAAATTACAAGAGTTAAATGTTATCTGACTTTTTGGAAAATATAAGAGTCAAACGTGTGTGGTGGTGGTACCAACAATATCGTCAAATTAACTCGGTATAGCAAAGTTATTGCACTAATAGGAACTGTAAAATCAACTTATTCAATATGAATTGATTCTCGGAAATCTAGATTATACGTTACAAAAGCTGAAAGCGATGCGTAAACTGTGCTTGAGCTTCTGTGAGAAGCAGCGATATCGGTGAAGTACTTAATATAAACAAATATCCCAACAACTGTTTTTAACTCCCCAAGTTAAAATAGTCACACTAATTACAGACAACTTTTCAAACTTGCAGATTAACTATCTAACTACAAGACTAGAACAGTGTATACGGAATATTATGTCAGTATGCAGTCTGTGGGCTATTATCGTTTCGAGTCTTGTGTGTAATCCGTATCACGCGAGACCGAAGGTCGAGCGTGATGCGGTTTACACACAAGACGAGAAACGATAACAGCCCACAGACTGCATACTGACATAATATTCCTTTTATTATATACCCTTCTCACTAAAAACAAAACTAAAATTCAATTTGCGTATCAACATTTTATTCAACACAAAAACATTCAACAACTAGTTTACTAGTACAGCGTCATGACGTCATGTTTACAATATTTTATGAATGGCGGATAAATACATGTCCCGCCTACATGTCCTGTCAAAATTCATAACATGTTGTGCATATACCGCATACCGTAAAGTTTCTTAACACAGTAAATTTCATTGTAATGTGATCAGGACATAAACGTAAAATGTGAATATAATTCACTATGATCGCTGTCAATGATGGATTTTATCCGCCTTTTTTAGGAGCAGGGGATTTTTCCTGGTTAATAATTGTGATGCTACAATTGATAAGTGATGCGTTTTGAAATATTTTACCGGAGAACTGGCAAGTGTTTTTGGAAATTATTTCGGACATTTGATTGTGGTTTGCAATTTCCACGGATGGCATTCACATAATATCACGTGGAATCTGGATTGCCAGATTTGTGGTAGGTGTTTTATTTCCTGTAGTTTCATGACCTTGATTGTCGGAAAGAATATCCGACATTTGCTCTTGCATTTGCATAATATGGATGCAGCAGACGCAGCGCAGCGCTGCGTTAAACAAATTCTCGTTTTTATTTTCGATATTTTATTTTTTTTAACCTTTGTAATATTTTGAATTTGTTTTTAATTTTTACTTTTCATAAGGGATTTCTCGTTTATATAACAAATATAAACGTTTTAAATCGTATCGATTTAAACCTGACATGGTTATTAATAGGACACCGACGGGATTTTCCAATACTAATTTTGAGTTCGGTGTGCGTCGTAAACTACCGGAAAATTACGAACATATTACACAAAGTAGTTCCGTCACCGCATAGAACACTGGAAGCTGCATAAAAAAATCGGAAAGAAGAACATTGTTCGATACGGAATTTCTAGTCTGACGAGTTCTATCAATTTTGCGGATTAACGATGTATAATGGTAAAATCATTCATGGGTATATAATAAATATGTATATTAGTATATCAAGGATATAATACTACAGTAGAGTGTTATGATTATATCTCGCGCGTTTTTTTTTCGCGTATTTGCCGCTATAATTACAACAAGAAATCAAACCCCAGTAAAATGAACACTGTAATAGCTTACCCTATGAGAAAAATAACAATTGGCGATTTTGTTTTTCAGGTGAAAATGTTATATTTTTCTTCGTTAGCTTCCCAATGTTCTACTGTAGGATCTTGAGCGTGTAACAGGAAACAATGATAAATGTATGCGTTTTCGATACCGTTGGTATATATGATTTTTTTTCATTTCTCGATTGGTGAATTTCGACTTGTAAGTCTTGACTTACTCACATCTTGGCTTTTGCGTTAAATGCAGTCACGGCTCAATGTTCGATATTAAGTGATACCTGATGAGCTTAAACATAAATAACGGAAATAAGCCCTGAAATAATTTTACAATTGCTTACCTTGCATTAAGATGCGTTGTGGCAAAAATGAATAAGTACATCTTATGTTTAAGTTGCTTTCCATATTCTGTTGCAGGATGTTTAATCTAGTGCTTTACATGACTTGTAATATGTACAATGCCTTTTTATTAATTAAAATAATATAATTATATGATATATTATGATAGATCTGAAACGATGTTGTTGTGCTTGCGTAACATTATTTTTGCATGGAAGTCCAGCGTTCTTTATACCTGTTAGTTGTTTGGAAATTAATTCAATGAAAGATATGATAGCCATCAATTAAAAGTATGTTTCAATAAATAATGAGTTTGATTCCTTTGAACGGATTAGAAAAAAAAGACAAACGCGCAGCACAAAGACTCATTTTAAATGCACGTTTGTGTTGTTTTGAAGAAAAAAATGAAATTAATGATTGAATGAGCGAAACAATATCTTCATGGTCCATTGTTTAAATGGTATACAGACAATTATAAATTTTAAGTAGTACTTTCTAAGTAAAATGTGCATCTCGGGAATATTCACATTCGGAAAGCAAAGCCTCCACACATGGTGAAAAGTATAGATGCAAAGAGAGTGTATAAAATTTATGACATGAACAACTCCTTTTCGGGTTACCGCATTGCATGGTTCATTGGCAAAGCATTATTATGCCATTTGATTGTAAACCGAAATTTGGGGTATTTCAATCTTACCCTTTTCCCGTCAGGTTCTCATAAATTTTGATCACCTTTAGATAAATGCAAGTTACTTATTTATTTTCCTTACTTGTTGTTGCTATTTTTATAATATTATTTGAACTTTAAACACAATACACATTTGAATTGTGTTTTAAATTAGAAGGAATGTTTGATTAAAAGTAGTCACATCAAAGTGAACACAAAGTTAATTCTCTTTATGTTCTGTTTTTTGAATAAAAATACATTGGATATATATAATATCAGTTAGTCAAACAGATGTTTTCACACTTCGGATGAACGTCAGGCTTTTAAAATATATAAGTTGTTCTTTGGTAGAGGGTATATTAGCATAATATATGGTAATGTGTTATCAGGATTGAAAACAACTCAGATGCTTGTGTCAACGCTGTAGCTGGAAAATCCTTTTAACGGATTGACGCGTTGCATTCCGTAAGATTTTAATATAGGCATATAGGGGTCAAATGTTATATGTGTGATATCTGAGTGTTTTCTGATGGACATTCCGGTTTCTGTGCTGTTTTAACCATTACTCTGCTTTTTATTAAATAGTATTAGTATAAACATTAATTGTAATATCATGCATTAAAAGTTTAAGAATCACCTTAACTACACTATGTTTATCGAGATCGATCAAATTATACTTTATTTCCTGAGTTGAACTCAATCTGAATATATGCATCGTGTGCAATACATGCATTTCCAGTACTGCCGTTGATGGGTTTAATCTGAGTCTGCCATATATTCCATATTTGTAGTGATTGGAAACTCTCATCTTAATATGTTTAGTGTGTGGACGTTATCGCAGTTTCAAGTGTTTGCGGGACACTAGTTATAAACTTTATCCCCGTAACTAAACATACAAAGTAATCAAGATAATTTATGTGCTTGCAAAAGGGTTAGACAGGAATTATCTTACATTTTTTCTTAATATGACTACCATGCTAGTAAAAGTCAAGCGACCAGAAAGTTAATATGAAATACGGGATTTTCTTTAGCAGAATAATTCATTAACCTTCATTTAAAACATAAAACATTTTTAATCAGCAGTCTTGTTATCTAATAAATTCCATCGTAAGTACTAATTTTTATAATTACCTCTCTTTCAATCAAGTTCTGTTAAAATTTTGAAAAACCAAAATATGCATATCGGAAATCGCCATTCCCAGAAAACACCCCCCCCCCCCCGCGCAGCCAGAAAGAAGAGAGCGGAAAAGAGAGAATCGACTGATAAGAATGTCTAATAAAACACCACAAACAATTAATGGGTATATATAATATTATTGAGTCTGCCGTGTAAGTAAATGGTATTGAATTGATTAAAGGAACAAAACAGCCACTTAACATTTCCAAGACATTGAATAACTGACTCTAATGCAACATGGTTATTTTTAACCCACACTTGGCATAGGGTAGTTACGAAATAAGCAAATATTGTTAACGTACGAGAAACTTATGACCAGTTATTGAACTGTAAGTGAATGGGTATGTACATGTCCTTATTCCTGGATCTTAATTGGTAAATATACCAAACAGATTAAATGTATGAATAGTAAAACTTTTATAAAGAACTCGATTTTATGAAACAGTCTTGGATCAGGCTCCTGTAGATTTTAAATCAGAATTTGTTGAACTGTCTATTATTTTGCTTTTAATTGCAACATACGCGCAGACATGATAAAATTTATGTAAATACTTGTAAAACGTAAAGCATTTTATATGATAGCTTCTTTTTGTAAAAAAAAAACTACAGGTTGGCAGATCTTTATCATAACAGCGGTGTACCGAAAACAAAAAAGGAATCAAATCAACTTTAAATTATAGGACCCAGATTCCTAATATCTCGAATTTCAGTAATATAAGTAATATCATTAATGTGGGTTTCTCTGCGCGTGGAAGATTTGGAAGAGAAAAAAAAGAAATATCACTGGAAAGCCGAAAAACTTAACAACACATTTTGCAATCAATCTATGAGATTTATTTTAAAAAGTAATATATTTGCTTACACATTTAAATTCAAGAGTAGCTTATGTCCATAAATTATATTAATCAATACCTAAAAATCTTGCTGTGATAGAACTATTTCATCAAGTAGCGATAAAATGGTTATCTTGAACGCACATTAATTTAGGCCATTGTAAACATAACAACTGTTCATAGCAACGAGGTATTTCAGAAAAGTAAGAAAAATATCTTCTGACAAGATGGCGGCTAGCGTTGGGGAGGACTTTATGTCGGATGAAATAGTCATTAATAAATGTTGTGTTTGTGAGATGAAAAATAAGAGTACAGAGGCAGCTAAGTACTGCGTGGAATGTAAAGCCTACTTTTGTAAACAATGTGTCGACATTCACTCCGTGTTTCCAGCTACAGAGGGACACAAGCTGCTGGATAACTCCGACTTTACTTCCACGAGATCAGGAGCCGGATCTCTGCCAAGTTTTCCGACACAGCGATGTGAAGTGCACAAATCCGATGTACTGAACATGTACTGCCAAGACGATGACGAAGTCGTGTGTAGGACGTGTATTTCTCTCAATCACAGGTATGTCGAAGAATAAATATAATAATTGTGTACAATACTACACATACTAACAAAATGTCATTTAGCTTCTTTTGAAAAGTCTGTTTTGTTATAGGGTTGTTTAACTTTAAAGTCGTGATTAAGTTTTACAGTAAAGTTATAAAACAAGAAACTAAAGTCTTTCTGTAGGACGGTAGTTAATAGAGTATATTGTAAAATATAGTAGAAAACACAACCCTTTACTCTTATCTGGAGGGAAAACGGTGTAGATCCAGATAGATCAGCTGGGAAATCTGTGCTCTCTAATCAGAATTTACCTTGTCCGCTTTTAGATTTTATGATTTATTACTGACCAAGTGGCGATCAGTGCAGATCTAGATCAGATGTCATGGTTGTGCGAGCTAATCTTGATCTAAACCGACCGCGTATTCGATAAAACTGGAACATAAGGTGGAAAGGGTAAAATTGTAATTCTTGCTGCTGATCAATGTCGTCTTTCGAAAATATTTCCTTTAATTTTGCAAACCTCTGTACACAAAGGGTATTTTTGATGTTTGCACTTTCTCTTTATTTTTTAAAGAAGACTAGTTGTTAAATAAATTATTTTGTGTTATAGATCATGCAGACACGTGTTTTCGATATCCGATAACGTTAATCATCTGTACAAAAGATCGGAATACAGTCGCGTGGAACACAATATCAAGTTGACAATAGCACATATTGAACATTTCAAGAAAACGAAAGAGGATCATATGAAAATGTTAAAGATCTCTCTAAAGACAGCCTTGGATTCTGTCAAAACCTTCAAGCAAGAGCTTCAAACCTTGTTGGATAAAATTGAACAGCAGACAGTAACAGAGTTGAAGAAAGAATATGACATAATGGAAAAATCCCTGGAAGAAGAAATCAAGGAAGCTGAAAAACAAATGGATGCCCTAAATAAAATGGATGCAAAGCTAAAACATGCAGTAGGAAACCAGTCCGAGGAATTCGTTTGCGTTAAAACTTCTGAAAAACTTACAAAGATGAATGAAGGAAAGAACAAACAACATAATCAGCCAGAAGAAACAGTCACGTTCGTTGCTGAACAGAGTGTCAAGTCATATCTACAGCAACTTAAAGTATTCGGAAAGACAATGAGTATGAAATCTGTGCCGGAGACCAGACTTTACAAAGTATCGAAACAGAGGGAAATAAATGTGAGAGTTCGGGATGACAAGTACAATTGTGAAATCTGTGGTTCTTGTATCACCGATGACGGTGTGCTTCTTCTGGTGGACTTTGTTAACTGTAAGCTTAAACGCATGAACTTGTCAACAGAGACAGTAACAGATTACCTCAACTTGATATCTTCGCCTAACGCAGTCTGTCAGGCCAGTAAGGCCGAGGCAGCTGTCAGTCTGAACAATAAGTCTGTACTGTTTGTGACACTGGGAGACAAAATGAAAGTTACTGGTACACTATCATTTAACCATCTATGCCAGGGGCTCGCTTACAACAGCGATAAACTGTTCATATCTGATAGAAGTACAGCAGTATACATCTATGACATGAATGGTAAGCAGTTGCGGAAAATAACAAAACACGTCTCTGGTAAAAATATATTCAGGATCAGCAAACACATTGCAGCCAGTGCTGATGAAAAGATAGCGTTTGTGGTTGATGACGATAAAGGTTTGATAACACTATCCAATCAGGGAAATTACCTTTCCACTTTAAGTATAAGTGATATTCAAATTTCGAGTTTGTGGGGAGTGTGTACTGATGATAGAAATGTATATGTATGTGGTAATGGTACTCACAACATCGTCCAGTTAACAATGGACAGCAAAGTCGTTGCACCGATAGCAACTGTTTGGTCACTAGACACCACATGTTATTCAATATGTATAGATTCTCGGAAATCTAGATTATACGTTTCCAAAGCTGGCAGCGATGCGATTATTGTGCTAGAGCGACAGTGAGAGGCACCTATTTAGATGCAGATGATATAATATTCGATACAAATATCCCAATGGCATGCATATTTTTTTAATTTTCAAGTTAAAATAATCATAGATATTTCAGAACACTGTTCAAACTTGCGTAAACTATTTCACTACAGTTTATAAAATATTATTATAGACATATCCTAGTACAGTGATAAGTGATTACAAACAAGTGTTTACTGTTGATTTTAGATTAGTAGAAATCAGTTGATACGTACCCTGACCATTAAAGTATAAAACACATATTTTTGTCATCAGCTGACAACAAATGAGTGTCAACAATGACATCGAATTAAGCATTCGAAATCTTACACTTTTTTTCTCTATATATAAAAAATGAACGACCGTCCTGCAAACGAGCTGACACTGTATTTTCAAAGTATTTAATTAGTTACATACATGTTCGCAAAATTAGTAGATAATCTTTACTTTCACTTGAAAGACTGAGAATGTGTATAATTGAAAGTATGATGTATGTGAATATTGGATGTAGACATCGATATTTTATTTTTGTTTTGGCAAATATTCAATCTTTTCATAGTTCCAATATCCAATTCTGATTCAAACACATTACATTTGTTAAAAAATTTGTCTTTATTGTTTATCCAGTCATAATTCAAAAGAGATAAAAGTAATACAAGAAGCGCTGCAATGCGACGAAACCGGGTTTTCAACGACCGATTATAGACATCTTAGTAGAATTTAGAGTTGCATCATGATAAACGCTAACTACACACCAAGTTTAATGTCAATAGCTAAAGCAATCTCAAGTTATTAAGCAGAAACTAAATAGCAACAGTGACATTAATGACACTGTGATGTAGTTAGCAATCCTAGGATCAGTATTAAGATAAGCTACACATACACTAAGTTTGGTATGAATAAATCAAAACAAACTCAAGCTGTTGAGCGGAAACTGAATTTATATTTTTAGCAACAGTGACCTAGACCTTGATCACAGACACCTGGGAAGCAATCCCAAGCTGCCTCTTGACCAAAGCTACCTATACACAAAATTTGGTGTCAATTGGCCAAAGCAAACTTAAGTTATTGAGCGGAAACCAAAAGTTGACGCCCGCCCGCCCTCCCGCCAACTACAGCATTACAATAACCAGTTTTCGTTGAAAACCTGGTTAAACTAATAATTGGCATACATCAGAAGATAATATATATTCTTGGTAATAAACACACTTTGATTATTATAGTCCCAGACTGCAAGTTTTTATGTATGCTTGATTGTTAAAGAGTTTATGAGTTTATGAAGGTTTACGGGGAAATCTTTTCTTAAAAGAACCTAGAAGCTCAATTTGTTTCTTTTATCCCTGTCATCGTGTTCTTGCTGATTTAACTCCAGGTGCTCTGGTCTCGGTAAGATCATTGAGTACCCGCCATTTGGCTTTGCAATGCTATTGGCTTCTTATGCTTTATATGTTTGTGTGCTTTTGCATGCAACATTGTTGAGCCGATGGGTGGGTTGTAGCTATTTCACCAAGACAATTTGTACTTGTTTTGTGATACGAGAACCTGTTGGGGTTAGTGTGAGATTGGTGCACCCTAGAACCTGGTTTAAACCCCCAGTGGAAATTTGTTTTGCCACTGACCGTTCCAAGGCGGCAACCCCTCGGGTTCTCATTTTCGTTATTCGTTTGTGGCGTCCATTTTGAAACTGATTATTGTAATACCATGCTCTCTTTTCCTCTCTACTTTTTGGCTGTGTGGGGAGGCTGTGTATGCTGGATGTGGCCATTCCTGATATGCATATTTCATTTTTTGTGATAAGAAACATAGAAAAAAAATGGTTTTATTTTTCGCGAAATTTTCCTCACTGACAATATTTTACACAAAATGTCGATATAAATAAGTGTGAAATCTTTCAGACGGTGACAGTGTTCTTCCGGCGTTATCTACTGTGTTTGGTGTAGCCATTTTCAACGGAGAAGTCGAAAGTTTGAATTATGACAACTTAACCATAAAAATTAATACGCGTGTTCTTTTCTTGCAGTAAAAGCATTTGACCAAAATATAACAGCTTAAAGAAATCAATGTAGTCATGTTCATTGAAAGTCGAGCGACAACAAGAAACAAAGTAATCTAAATGTAATAGAATAACAAAATATATGCGCCTATTCACCAAATATAAAAAACAGAATTTCCAAATACAAGAAAGCAGTCGTATTAACCAGCAGAGTGAATTAACTAAGCAACAGTTTTATCTTTCATTACTTGCTCAGATGAAAGGTGAACCGTCAAATACTGTAATTTATCGACTGTTATTACTTAAATTGCCATTAACTAGCTTATTGGAAATCAATATGTAGTGGCAAAACTTTTTGTTTTCACAGTAAAACAGATTCCCTGAGTAAAGTTAAAACAGAAGATTACTAATCTTATTGGCATAATACAAATCCTGTTAAAATATGCCTTTATTGGCCAAAGGCAGAAAGGAAAACTAGCATAATCAGGAATAGCCACATCCGGAAGACACAGCCTACCCACACAGCCAAATAGTACAGAGGAAAAGAAGGTTTTTTTATATAAAAAAAAGATCAATATTAAAACAGACATCACAGACATTTAACTAAAATGAGAACCCTAGGGGTTAACGCCTTGGAACGGTCAAAAGCAAGCAATTTCCACTGGATTTTTAAAGGTTCTAGAGCGCACCAAACTCACACTTTCCGGACAGGTTCTCAGATGAACAAACAAGTACAAGTTCTGTTGGTGAAATAGCTCTAACCCACCCATAAACTCGACAATGTTGCATGCAAAAGGACACAAACATATAAAATATAAACCAATGTAAAGCAAAAACAACGGATACTCAATGACCTTACCGAGACCATAGACCCTGTTGTAAGAATACCTAAAAAATCTAATACTAGTGTGAACCAGTTAAGAGTCTCATATTTTGTAATTAAATTAGTTCAATTCATCTTAACGTTTAACCATAAGCCATATATTCTTCGAATGCTGTACACAACTATAGTTCCACTTCAGCAAATAAGCATAACACCTAAAATATTTAAAACATTAAAACGCCTTAGAGAAACGCTCGGATTAAAACATCCATATGATAATAGTGATAATGATGATCACTGAAAAAGATTACTAAAGAAACACCCTGCTTAACTTCACGTGACGAATTTGGTCGAACTCATATATTATTATAAACTGAAAAACACTACCAGTAAATGATGCATAATCTTTACTCCGCGTACAAAATAGTAATTCAGTTTAAACAGAGATGGCGCCTGTGTTAAGCCTCTTTGAATCTTTACGAGTGGGTCTCCAAACTGGCTGATTGGTACAAGATAAAATGAAATGTGTAATCCCTGAGAAGTTAATAGGAGATTTATGTAAATGTAATGGTGGGACAGGTATCACAGTTTTCTTGATGTCTTCATTAAGAAGTTCAAGCCAGGTAAGGTACTTTAGGTCTGTGGGTTTGAGGGCTTTCAGAACGGTAACAATGATGAAAGGGGAACTTGAAGGCCACCGAATGCGGCATGCATGTAAATGAAAATATTGCAGGTTCGGTTTGAGTGAGCCTTCTTGATTTCTAGATGAATGAAGTAATCAAACTCTTCACACGAGTGCCCCAGATGATACTCTCCTTGGAGATTTGTTTGTGATTATGGAAAAAGTCGGATTTTATCGTTTTGCGATAATCAGTATTGAGTGTATTGCAGTAAATATTGGAACGTGATGACATTTTTAGCAACACACTGTCCGAGAGGCCACATCGTCAATTGTCAACGACATTTTAGAAGTTATTTTCGTTTTAATCCAAACCGACGAACTTTGTTGCATTGTCTTGATTTTTATCTTTTCTGTGTGTACAACAATGCATGACCGCCGCCATATGGAGTTTTACCAATTCATTAGTTCGTCTTTGGCCAGGTAATTCATACATTTATATTTTATCAATGATTGATTACCGAAGAAATCACACCTATGGTGCAACATTTTTAGAGGCTTCATGCAACCAATCTCGTTGTTAGAATAGTTTATTCATAATTATGCGTGAGTCACCGTCGTGATTTAGTACGAATCCATGGAGTGTACGAGAGAGAGAGAGAGAGAGAGAGAGAGAGAGAGAGAGAGAGAGAGAGAGAGAGAGAGGGAGAGAGAGGGAGAGAGAGAGAGAGAGAAGCTAATTACTCGGCACTTAAAACTGGTTTCAAATTTTCGGCACGTTTTGTTCAAATGGTGTTTTCTTCGGTACGGAAGCGTTTTTCAGAATTCAAGATGACTTCCAAATATCGCAAAACATACATGTATATATTATTTTCGAAAGATGTTATTAAATATTAAATAACATTTAATAATAAATAGTGCTAGAATACACATTTTATTTATTTCAACTTTACCAAGTCATTCATCGTTTATAAGTAACATATTATATTTATTAAAAAGGTATACATAAACTTTACCAATATTTAAAATGAAAATGAAAATTTAGTTTTGAAATGTTTCTCATTGTGAAAGCATTATCAGAATTTCCTAACATGCAAGATCACGATTAATCATCATGTTGCTCAAATAAGCCGTACTTTATAATACGACTTTTTGAAAAGCAACAACACAGTCAATATATTTACAACTTGACTGTACGGACGCGTTTTTTTTTGGCCTCGACTAGTTGTTTTCCTTTCGGTAGAAAACGTACAGAATAAGTCGCTTTTGTATCCGTACAAGCTGAAAATAAATCGACTTTCTTTTTATCAATCACGATAAAATCGACATTTTAAACGCAAAAGTCAGCTTGTTTGTGGCGACTTTCTGCTTTTGAAAGGAAAACAACAAGACGAGGCCAAGAAGGCTTCCGTAGAAAACAGGATGCGATATCGCGAAACAACAATGCCAGATCACGAAAACAAGAAATATATGATGCAAGGCAACGAACGTACTTAATATCACGCCTTCGTATCGTACTTTCGCGACCTCGCATCGTGTTTTCGCGATCTCACATCATGCTTCCGCCCGAGAGGTCGAAAGGGCGAAACAACGATTGTCCCGACGGAACATTGTACTTTTCAATATCCTAGGATGTATGCATGTATAGTAAAGATAAGTAAGTTTAAACTTTTTACGCGATATTTATATTTTAAGATCTCTATCAAAATTTTATTGTTTTATAGTATTTGAAAGAAAGGGTTTATAATAAAGTAAGCCGCATAATATATACTACTCAAAATTTGATAGGGATCACTTTTTATTTCTTAAAGATCTTCTTAATGGTAAACCCAAGGTAAGTCTTTTTTCATACATTTAGATTATTCTAACGACTTACCTGGCACAAAGCTAATTACAAATAAACGAATTTTCAGAATCACAGCAAATATTTTAACGTTTCAAACTTATGTGAGAAATAAACGAAATCTTATAAGTGATCCTTATCGAATTTTCAGTAGTATATATTTACGCTACGTACATCTGTTCAATTTTGCTGCTTCAAGATCTAGTTTCATGTACATGTAACAGGAAAATAGCAAAAAACAGTTTCAAACACAAGTTGAACAACTGACACACATACCCAACATTTGAAAATGATTGCGAAATATTATCATAATACGAGATAGACATTTCTATGACATGAAATATTTGTTAATTAGACGGAATATTGCGAGAACCTATATTTGACATTAACAATAAACCTATGTAGCAATTATTTATAATTGATGTAACAATTGAGTAAAAAACAAATTCGAGACCTTTGGTAATAGTCGCATTTCTAACTTGAGAATATGAGTGCAATGAGAATCGGCGGAATTATGTTGTACGGTTTTGAATAACAATCCTCACATCTTTTATACTTTGCATATATAGTCAGTTTCCTATAACATTGGGAAACATGTGTACTTCATGTTTGCATTTTGAACGATTTTTTATCTATATTTAATTTTCCTGGTTTGATATGGTTTTGCTTTATTGCATGATTAATTGTAAAGCAAAATCCTGGCTTATTGTTCGATTATTTATTCTGTGAGTATTTTTCGCTCAAAATAAACTTAAAACAAGGTTTTTACAAAACGGTGCGTCCATATCCGCAAAGTGTGTGCGACGAAGTTTCACCCCTTTGAAGTCTAAAAACATCCAATATTTTCAAATAAGGTGATATTCAATATTGCTATTTGTTGAATTGTAATGTTATATTCAAATGTAACGTGAAAAATATATTTAAAATATCCAATGTAATACTTCAACGTAACTCCATTAAAACACGGGTGTTGTTTCTTTTGAACAGCGCGTTATCAGATGCCTTACATCCTTACGGAAATCTCGCTCAGCAAGACAGTACACATAGAAGTTGAAACTATTGTTAAAGAAAACCATCGCTTTTGAGAAATAGTTCCAATATATAAAATTGTAACCATTCTCGTAATAGAGAAAATTATACCCATTCTCATATTGCTGGCCAAATGCTATATAAAACAAAATCTTTGGAATCACGGATACACTGTGAAGAAGTCTTGAAACGACTGTAAGGATGGTGAAAGTTGCAAATGCCTCGTTTCGGCGTTCTTTTCCTGAAACTCCTTGTACATTTCTCATGCGAAACATCTGAATCAGGATCAGAACGTTACACATAATAATAAAAATTAAGGGCAGAATCCCTAAAACCCATATATTTAGTTCTGTCGTAATCTTATGACTTTCTATAGAATGGTCACCAGGACCACATTCGGAGAAGATTATTTCGGAGTTTTTGATCTTAAGCATCCATAGACAATGCAGTGTGACAAGTATAATTATTACAATACATTCAAAAGATATCAGTGTTCTCCTTTTTAAAGGTTTCCACGAGAATTTCAGTGGAAAAAGTATGCTTAGTGTTCTCTCTACAGATAATGTTACAATAATCCACGGTAATATCTGTGGTCCAATTTCTAATATTAATCTAATACGTATGCTTAGAGTTCTCTCTACAGATAATGTTACAATAATCCACGGTAATATCTGTGGTCCAATTTCTAATATTAATCTAATAACCTAATTAGTTTCATAATATTCAATGCCAAATAAAACACCAGGATAAAATTTTTCAATGAAATCAATTGAGACGCAAATAATCAAAACAAAAATGTCACATAGCGCAAGAAGCTTAAAGTTGAACGAGCACGATAGAACTTTACATCTCGGTCCATTGTTCCACACAATCAGCGAAATGGAATTTCCTAATACTCCGAAAAACAATAAAACACTTATCGAAGTAAAATAGATATTCCGTGACAGAAAAATATAATAGTTTTCGTTTATAAAGGAAATGTTCTTTTTAAAACTATCCGAGTTATTTGTTTCATTCATATCGATGAAAGAGTTTATTGTTTGTGTGGTTGTTTCAATTGTTCTGCTTATTTGTAAATGTTCTGCGCATGCTCAATACTCTCTGCAATAACAAGTGCAATCGACCAATGAGAGGAACGTCATCCTACTTTTAAAAATGAATTACTACTTTTTTCGTTACAAAGTTAATTTCTATTTACACAAGATCTTGTAGAATAAAAAACGAAATATGCCTATCAGGAATGGCTAGATTCAGAAGACGATGTCTCCCCATACAGCTATAAAGTATAAAGAAAAGAGACAGCATGGGTAAAGTTATGATTAATTTCAAAATATATACCACAAACAATTAACGAAACTGAGATTCAGAGGGATGACCGCCTTGGAACGATCAGTGGCAAAATAATTTGTACCGGGATTCGAGGTGTAACCAGGTTCTAGCATGATTAAGGATTCTAAAGTTGGGAACTTGGTTAGTTCTATCCTACTAATTAATAAATGGAAAACACAAGTTTGTTGAAATATGGTGCTTGCCATAGTAAAACGATAAAAAGATATAGACAGGGGTTGAAAATTGGATAGTGTTGATCGAGTCATTAAAGAAAATATTCTTATTGATTCGAATGTCATTTTTAAGGATCACCGAAATAATTAAAATCATGACCAGCGTTCATAGAAACGTTCTGTTGTAAGTGACAGTAATTACCGTGTCACTCGTCCGATGGTCGCTTTGCTTACATCTTTGGTTGCACCAATGGTGGAATACCTGTTTAGGTTCTGAGGGAAACCTTGAAAAACAATACGGACCTTGAACAGTTTATTTTATTCCCGCCATATTGTTATTATTGATTTTCTACAGAAATCTAGTTTTAAATAGGTCATTAAGAAGACCCTCCCTCTACGATTTTGTTTGACAGTGTGTTTTATCTGTTTAAATGCTGTTGTGTGCATTATTATCGAGAAAATGATGGCCTGGAATTAATTCATCAAGACAGATGGAACAAGTTTGTTCCTTAGTATCTTGTGGAATAAGTTGTTGCAAGCTAGTATCTGGTTTAAACCTCCATTGAAGAAGAAATTGCCAGTTATTATACAAGGCTACAACTCTTTTCAGTTCTCCTGCTTTCATAATTTGTCTTTAGGGAAGACCACACATTTGATCATGCCCAAAATGGACTTGGAAACTAACTTCAAAAATTCCAAGTAGATTTTTGTTAATTTCAAACATTCTTAAGGTTATATTATTACCACTTAGAAAACGGCTTGAATAGAATTATACTCCCTATCGTCCAGACAAAGTTAGCAATTAAACGTGTACTGGCCCCTGAAATGTAAGGCCTATGCATTGGAAAAGTTTTTTCAGTCAGAAATTTTGCAGATCATGGGCTCTTCATTTCATGATAGCAAATAAATTGCTGGATTCATAAAAAGATCCGTTCTCGGAAAAAATAAATGGGCAGACAAAGCATTCTACTTGGATATAAACCATTTTGAGAATTCAAATACAAATTTCTAAATTGTGTTGGTTACTAAATTCTAACCGCTTGAACGAATGTAGTTTAGGTAACATATCTCTCACAGAACGAATACAAGGCATTGTTATTCTTTGTTAAAAACGAAATCATAAATAAATAAGACGTGTTTGGTGGCTTTCAAAGTTCCCTTTTCATCTATTTTGATAATGATATAATTTTTGCGTCAGATCATTTATCACTGAACGCAACTGATTAACTTAAAAGTAAACTAGCTACATTCGATATTAAACATATAACATTGTTAAACATTAAAGCATGTTATCGTCTCCACCATCAGCAAAAGTTGAACTCTTTTTAGGTTTATGTTTACCTAAACCAGTTATTCCTGCAAATAGCATCACTGAACCGGGCGTACTGGTTGACTTTAAAAAACAGCCGATAAAGATGAAAAACAAGCGACTGTTGTTAAATTTAAAAAAAAATCATAACAAAATACTTGATATTAGAGAAATAACGATCTTGGTTCAACTAATTCGAGTCATTAGACGTGCACGTCCGTCTGAGATTAATTTTTCTTGTGGAAATTAAAAGAAACTATAGCAACAGTCGATACCAGTCATGTAATTCTTTGTGATTTTAGTTGACTTCGTGTGCTTGTGGATTTTCGGTTCAAATGGTTTTCAACCTTAACACTGATAATGAACAACTGCTGTCTTTACGATAGATGGGAATTTCGAAAATATCGCAAAACCCCCAAAATCTTGTTTTATATGAATGTGTGTTAAAGTATTATATGTTTGTTTACCACACTGATTTTGCGCTTTCTGTATTTACATGTACTTCGAAGACGACAACCTCAGATTCTACAACTACAACGAATGGAGCATCAACGAGATCAGCGGTAGGGGAAACAACATCAACCAGTCCATTTTCTTCGACAGAAGAATCTCCTTCAAAGGCGTTCACTTCGTGTAGGTTGTTTAACTACTCTGTCGAATCACATATAGCATAACACACGTGCTTCATTTTTGTTGAGTATTTTTATATTAGAATAGTTTAGCCTGCATGTATGCATATGTGTATAGATGTAAGAGTGCAAGTGCGTGTGTTGTAATATGATGCTTTAGTTCCAATGCGGTAGTAACCACCAGGTTCTCTGTTTCGTTAATTGTTTGTGGTGTCTTATTTGAAATTAATAATTTTACGAATATTTACCCATATTCTTTTTGCTTCTCTCCTTTTTGGATTCTTGGGGATACTGTGTTTTCTGGGTGAAGCAATCCTGATTATGCGCTTTTGTACTTTCAATTATCACTTTATTCCTCAGTACATAATGTTTTGATACGTAAAAAGAACTATTCCGAGGTTGTTTATTACTGTATTGTATGTGTTAAAAGGAATAACATAATTTTATTCCAATACCTCAGTGGCAATATCGGCTTCGACTTCGAGACCAGTACCAGCTATTATAAAATTCCGTCAAGATCTTTGAAAATCACCCCCTGAAAAGCTAAAATAATTTAGCAGACGCAAACGAAAACTTCCGTGAGCCGAGCTGTAGTTTTTAAGTGGTACCAGTGTTTTTTTTAAGGTCAGGGGAGCCATTAAATAGGCCTGGGGTAAGGAAAAAAAGACAAAAATCGGCGTTACGACAGTGACGTCAAGCCGGGAGGCAATTGAAGCGGACAAAAGTTTAACTATTGTGGCGCCTTTCGAGCTGTTATAGACTGTTATAGGTAGCGTGCAACGGAAATAAACAAATTACATTTTTAAAGGTATGTTAATAATTAATTAACAAACTTTAAACAAATATGGTTTTGTTTGGTATTTGAATCATTAAGAAGTCATAACTTATCAAATAAGAATAAATAAGTTATTTTAATTACACTTGAGTAAACAGTTACAGAGACTGTGCTCACAACCCAAAGACTTGTAAATATTATAACAAATACATACTTGTAATGAATTATTTTTACAGGTAAACGCCCGTAGTTTAAGAACCGCGACACTGTGGGTATTGCATTCCCGGTCGTTTCTTCGAGCGAGAAGAGACCAATTTCTTGATCGCCACAACCACTTTCGAGGCTTTGACCAGCAATGGAACACTGCTAAGTTCGATCAATAAAATCCTCGACATCGCATACAGGTGACAGGGAGGGTCTATTTAAAGAAACTTTAAACATAAGCATCTTCGCTGGCGCTGCGCCCGTGAATTAACGTCGTTGACGTTGAGAGATCTAATTAGACGTGCGCCGGATAGCGCTTAGTGTATGATTTTAATTGCTAATAGTTTTTTTACGTGATGTTGAATTTTGCTGATATTTTGTAAAAATATCCTGGACATATTCCGATTAAAGCTTGTGTAATTTTATTTGTGGTATTTTGACTAATATAAAAACTATATCAAAAGTCTACGTTATTTTGGATCATCCCTCGTACGTACGGGTTGTTTATGTCCTCAGATTTAATTGATCAATCCTTTTAAACTTTGTTAGTTAACCTATTTCAGAAAAAGAAATGGTTATCATGAAATTCAATACGCAAATTTAAACCATGTCATTGTAAACATATCTTTGTAAACCTATCAACTGTTTATCATGTTTATAGCAACGAGGTATTTCGGAAAAGGAAGTGAAGTGAAAATATCTGTTGACAAGATGGCGGTCAGCGGAGGGGAGGACTTTATGTCCGATGAAATAATTATTAACAAATGCTGTGTTTGTGCGAAGAAAAACAAGACAACTGAGGCAGCGAAGTACTGCGTGGAATGTAAAGACTACTTTTGTAAACAATGCGTCGAGATTCACGCTGTGTTTCCAGACGCGGCGGGACACAAGCTGCTGGATAAATCCGACTTTTAATCCGTAAGATCAGTGGCTGGGTCTCTGCCGAGTTATCCGACCCAACGATGTGACCAGCACAAATCCGAGGTACTGAACATGTACTGCCAAGACCATGACGAAGTGGCGTGTGCGACTTGTATTGGTCTCAATCACAGGTATGTCGAAGAATCTACGAAAATAAGTTTGTATCTAAAACATACTACCAAAATCATGTCATTTAACATTTTAATAATAAATATGTTATTGTGATAAGAGGCTGTTTAAGTTTACATGCATGTTAAATTTAAAGGATGTAGTGTTAAACAAGAAAATATTTACACGTCAGCTTCGTTCTCTACATAAAAGTCTTATTCATCAAAAGGATCATAATTTCTGTTGGAAAACAGTGTGACGTATTATTTTAAAAGGCGTGGTTACAGTAGAGCCGTTCATAATTTATTGGACGTTGCACAATTTTTTGACGTTTGACGTCGCCGAGCATGCACGTTTTGCCACGAGTAGCTACCAAAAAGCCTGCCGTCATTTACAGTGTCGTCAACGTTGCTGTTCCAAAAGCCTTTAGAAAAAGCCGTAATATCACGAATTCTTATCATAATGTCTGTATTATTGAGAGTTTTTATGAGTGTAAATATAAGGATTGAATCAATATTTGATGGTTTTCATATAGCCCTTCGGGCATAACACTTTAAACAACCCAACTGTTTTCCATACCCAAAAAACCCATCAAATATCGATTAAACCCCTTAAATAAAGTCTTTCTGTAGAAATGTAGTCTGTTTTCAGAGGTCGTCAGATATTTACATGATTTGTTATGGTTTATACCCACTTAACATCCCATTGATAAAATTAGAACAAATTGTAACCTAGAGACTGTGTGTGTACAACATGTATGCAAAATATCCCGTACTACATTGTATTGTATAGCCATCGCCATAGTTCGATAAATTTAAACAAGTGCGCTACAATTACAAAAGAGTTCGTTAAAATGTGTGATGCATCATTAATACGTTATTGTTATAGTAGTTTATGAAATTCATTTAATTCAATGCAAATGCCACGTTAAAATAAAAACTTTTCTTTCGTTAAATTAAGGCAAAAACACAAAAGACCACGACAAATCATAAGTAAAATTATTAACAAAGTATTTATGGCTTTCACTGTTACAGTAAAATTGTATTTGGTAAACTGAGATCTGTCGTAGCCTAAATCTCTTTTTTTCTGCTGATCAGTTTCATTCGAAAATACTCTGTTCCTTCTTTTTCCTTTGTACACTAAGCCTATTTTCATTTTCGCATTGTTCTTCATTTTTAACAGAAAAAAAACAATGATTTTTTTCACCGCCCGCCCGCCATCCGCCCCCTAATCGCCAATAAATGCAAAATGGAAACATTAGTAAATGACTCAAAAATCAGATCGAGGTTAAGTTAATTAATTTTTTTTATGTAAAGCCAACAGCAGGTTCTAGCAGAAACTTCCGCGCAAATTGTCTACAGTTTTTCCTATAGATTGTTAATGTAAATACTTGTTAATCTTTAACATCCAATTTCAATGCTTATATTGGTAAATAAATTATGCTTTTTTACAGGTCATGCAGAAACGTATATTCGATTCCAGATAACGTTGAGAATCTGTACAAAAAGGTCGGAATACAGTCGCGTAGAACACAATATCAAGTTGTCAAAAACTCAGATTGAAGATGTCCATAAAACGAAAGAAGCCCATATTAAAGCGTTAAAAAACTCTCTGAAGATAGCTATGGATTCTGTCAAAACCTTCAAACAATAGTTACAAACCTTGTTGGACAATATTGAACAGCAGACAGTAACAGAGTTGAAGAAAGAACATGACAGAATTGAAAAATTCCTGGAAGAAGAAATCAAGGAAGCAGAAAAACAAATTGATGTACTAAATAAAATGGCTGTCCAGCTAAAACATGCGAATGGAAACAAGTCGCAGGAATTCGTCTGCGTTAAAACGTATGACAAGCTCATCAAAATGAATGAAGAAGAGAACAAACAACATATTACATCGGATGAAACAGTCATGTTCACGGCTGAACAGAGTATAAAGTCATATCTTCAGCAACTGAAAGTATTTGGAAAGGCAGGATGTACGAAATCAGCTGTTCAAAAGAGACAACAAGCCTCGAAAGCCGGGTCAATATCTCCCGTCGTCGCTGTGCCGGATACCAGACTTTGTAAAGTATCAAAAGAGAGGGAAATAAATGTGAAAGTTCAGGATGATAAAGAAAGATTTGATATTTGCGGTTCATGTATCACTGAGGATGGTGTGCTTCTTCTGGCGGATAATCAAAACTGCAAGATTAAACGCGTGGACTTGTCCACAGAGACAGTCACAGATTACCTTTGCTTGATATCTAAGCCATACGCTGTCTGTCAGGTTAGTAAGTCCGAGGCTGCTGTCAATCTGAACAATAACACCGTTCAGTTTGTGACACAGGGAGACAAGATTGCTGCCACTCGTACTCTTACATTTGAACATACCTGCTGGGGCCTGGCTTACAGCAATGGCAAACTGTATATATCTGACTGGGATAAATCATTATACATCTGTAACATGAATGGTAAGCAGCTGCAGAGAGTAACTAAAGACGCCTCTGGTAAGAATATATTCCAGATCAGCAGTAGCATTTCTGTCAGTGCTGGAGGAGACAAAGTGTTTGTGGCTGACCGTGATAAAGGTTTGATAACACTTGACCATCAGGGAAATTACCTTTCCACTTTGAGTACACGGTATATTCAAATTATAAATCTGTGGGGAGTGTGTACAGATGATAGATATGTATATGTATGTGGTGATGGTGCTAACAGCATCGTCCAGTTAACACGGGATTGCAAAGTCATTGCACCGATAGGAACTGTTAAATTACCTTATTCAATATGTATTGATTCGCGGAAATCTAGATTATACGTGACAAAATGTAACAACGATGCGATAACTGTGCTAGAGCGTGTGTGAGAAGCACCGTTATCGATGGCATTAAATACAAATATCCCATTGAAATATATTTTAATAGTTAAAATATCTACAAAAACGTCAGAGAACCTTTCGTACTAACATATAAATTGTAAAATGACTACATGTCGGATGCAGGATATGTCCTAATGCAGTGAAAAGTGATAACAAACAAGTGTGTACTGTTGATTTTCAATAAGAAGACAATCACTTTCTTCTTTGGTCCCTTAAAAAAAGTCGTAACGAACCTACTTACAAAATAAAAACACTGTATTGAAGTGAGCTAGACATAGGATTTTATTGCAGGACATCTTCATATTTTATAAGCAACATACTTTAACATGCACTGATACATGTACCTTACATATTTACATTTCTTACTAAATGATTTCCCGAGTCTCATTTAGGTCCTCTAAAATTGTATAAAATTTATAAATAATAGTCCGTCTAACCAGATTTCACAACTTGGATCACTTGTATAAAAACATAGTATGCAGCCATCTCGACTTTGATGCGTAATCTAAAATTGTCATTAAATGTGCTCGTATATTCGTCATAGGAATGCGTGTCGCCCACGAAAAAAAACCGTCTCTTAAGAAGGAAACGTGTATCAGTGGCAAATGCACAAAAGTCTTTATCTTTTCTTCTTTTCAGAACATAATTTCTCTAACCATTCCTCCGAATATTGTATCTACGTTTATGCCCCAGTTGTGCAACTTTATCAGACTTAATGTTAAGTAACGATATACACATTTAACTTTAAATAAACTGAATAGATATAATTGTAAAGTTAACAGTAAGAAGTCGAGCCTTGAACTGATTTTCAGTACTGCCACGTGGGTTTTATCTCACGCATATGTCAACGTGACTTAACACATGAGTAATTCGCGCACATCCTTCCGCGATTTTGTTTTGCAGAATGTTAAAAATAAGTTATTCGCTTTACTGCGTACCTCGAAGAACTTAAAGCGAACACTTCAGAAAAGCAAGCAAACTTTCTCGATCTAAATCTTTCCATTGAAAATGGTTATGTCACTACTAAAATTTATGATAAAAGAGATGATTTTAATTTTAATATAGTAAATTTTCCGTTTTTAGACGGCGATGTTCCCCGTGCAACATCTGATGGGGTTTATATTTCACAGCTTGTTCGCTTTTCAAGAGCTTGCAACGATGATTTCAATGAACGTAATCTTTGCATTACAGAAACACTTTTAAAACAAGGTTATCGGTATCACAAATTAAGGAAAACCTTTTGCAAGTTTTATCGCCGATACCCAGAATCAATTCATAAATACAGATGCAGTTTAAAATCACTTTTGCAACAAGGTATTTCACAGCCAGTTTTTTTATGGAGATTTAATTTATAAACTTAAAAAGATAAAAGGCAGTGTTAATTTCTCCCGGTTATTCGTAAAAACCATCTGTAAATTTAAAAAGAATGGTTACCAACATGATATTTTACAGCGCTCTGCAGGCCTGGTGATTAACCCTTCTACAGTTGATCATTATGCTTACCTCTTTGGTTGCACGACGGTGGCAGGGATTTAAGAGTTTATGAAGGTTAATGGGGAAATCTTTTCTTAAAAGAACCTAGAAGCTCGATTTGTTTCTTTTATCCCTGTCATCGTGTTCTTGCTGATTTTACTCCAGGAGCTCTGGTCTCGGTAAGATCATTAAGTACCCGCCCCTTCGGCTTTGCAATGCTCTTAACTTCTTATGTTTTATATGTTTGTGTGCTTTTGCATGCAACATTGTTAAGCCGATAAGTGGGTTGGAGTTTTTTCACCAAGACAACTTGTATTTGTTTTGTGATATGAGAACCTGCTGTGGCAAGTGTGAGGTTGGTGCACCCTAGAACCTGGTTTAAACCCCCAGTGGCAATTTGATTTGCCACTGACCGTTCCAAGGCGGTAACCCCTCGGGTTCTCATTTTTGTTTATTGTTAGTGGTATCTTTTTTGAAACTGATCATTTTATTAACCATGCTCTCTCCCCCTCTCTTCTTCTTGACTGTGTGGGGAGGCTGTTTTTTCTGAAAGTGGCGATTCCTGATATGCATATTTCACCTTTTTTTCAAATAAAATTTAGATATACGTAAAATAATATAGATGTGATTATAAGTACATAAAAGAAAACTCAACATTTAACTATTTTACTCTAATCTTATATTTCTCTTCGATAATTGAAATAAAACTATTTATATGCATGTTGTAAGCAATACACTTTTCCATAATACTATGATTAATCTAAACAATTATAGTACCAAACTGCACATTTTTATGTATTATGAAGATAAGAAACATAGAAAAATGGTTTTATTTTATCGATAGTTTCCTCAATGACAATATTTTACACCAACTGTCGATATATATAAGTGTGAAATCTTTGTGTATTATACCTGAATCACTGAATCGACATCTTTTCAGACGGTGACATTTTTCTTCCGGCGTTAATTATTTTGCATGGTGTAGCTATTTACACTCACATCTGAGAAATCGAAAATTTCAAAAACTACAATACAACCAAAACAAAATAATACGCGTGTCCCGTTATTGCATTAAAAGCATTTGACCAAAATATGAGCTAAAAGATATCAATGTAATCCTGTTTATTGAAAGCCCAGCAACAACAAGAAACGAAGTAACCTAATTGTAATAGAATCACAAAATATATGCGCATACGAAATATTCAAAAACTGAATTTTCAATATACCAGAAAGAAGTCTAATTAATAAGTAACGGGAATAAACTGTTTAACCATTTTTATCTTCCCTTCATTGATCAGATGAAAATTGAACCTCAAATACTGTTTGAAATATCGGCGGTTATTACTTAAATTGCCATCGTAGTGGCAAAACTTGTTTCACGATAAAACAGGTTTCCCGAGTTAAGTAAAACACAGGACTACTAATCTTATTGGCATAATTAACAACATGTTAAACTATGCCTTTATTGTCCAAAGGCAAAAAGATGAAATATGTATAACAGGAATGGCCACATGCAGAAGACACAGCCTACCCACACAGTCAAAATGTTTGAGAGGAAAAGACAGAATGGTTTTTAAAATGATCAATTTTAAAACAGACACCACAAACAATTAACAAAAATGAGAACCACAGGGGTTAACGCATTGGAACGATCAGTAGCAAAGAATTTGCAATGTTTTTTTTAAGTTTTACAGCGCATCAACCTGACATTTGGCCCGACATGTTCTCAAACAAGTACAAGTTCTGTTGGTGAAATAGCTCCAACCCGCCCATGAACTCGACAATGATGCAGGTAAAAACACAAACATATAAAACGTAAGAAGCCAATACCAATGTCAAGCAAACCTTCGGGTACTAAATGACCTTACCGAGACCATAGACACTGTTGTAAGAATATCGAGACGCAACTAAAATATAATACTAGTGAGAAAAAGTTAAAAGTCTCATATTTTCTAATAAAATCGTCTAGTTCAATTCACCTTTACTTTTACAAAATTATAGTGCCATTTCAGCTAATAAGCACAACACCCAAGATATTAAATACAATAAAATGCCATAAAGAAACGTTCGGATTTGAAAATAGATACGATAATGGTGATAAGGATGTTAACTGAAAAACGTCACCATTGAACCTCCCTGCTTAACTTCACGAAAAGAATCTGGTCGTACTAATATATTATATAAATTGAATAAAAACACTACCAGTAAGTGATGCCTTATCTTTACTCCGCGTACATAATAGAGATGACGCTTGTGTTAAGACTCTGAATATTTATGAGAAGAACTCCAAACTGGCTGAATGGTTTGGTACAAGATAAAATGAAACGTATAATTCCTGAAGAAAATTGGAAATTTATGTAATGGTGGGATAAACAGACAGACAGACAGACAGACAGACAGACAGGGAGACAGACAGACAGACAGACAGACAGACAGACAGACAGACAGACTGACAGTTTATTTCATACAAATAATCTTTTTAACAACTTTGAAGTAAGTCAAAAATGACCCATGATCAAACAATATCAAGATGGTATATCAATTCAGAACATAATTAATAATACGTAATAATTTTTACAGATAACATCCTGAATGTAAACTTACATACATTTATTCGTAAACAAAATATGTTTGTGAATGTTGAATATTTGTATTACATTTAGAATGTATGCAATACACCATATAATATTGACAGGTATCCCAGTTTTCTTGATGTCTTTATTTAGAAGTTCAAACCAGGTGAGGTTCTTTCAGCTGATGCAGGTCAGTAGGTTTGACTGCTTTCAGAATGGTAACAATTTAAATAGATGAAAATAGAACTTTGAAAGCCACCGAACACGACAAAAAATGAAAATATTACAGGTTCGGTTTGAGCAAGCCTTCTAGATATCTAGACCAAACAAGTAATCGAACTTTTCATAAGAGTGCATAAGCAATTATACTCTCCTTGGCAATGTGTTTATTATTATTGAAAAAAGTTGGATTTATTGTTCCGCGATAATGAGTGTAATTCAGTAATCAATGGCGACATCCTTAATGGCTCTGCACCAGACTTTCAACGACAATTTTGAAAGTTGTTATCGTTTTAATCCAAACCGACTACCTTCTTCCATTAAGAAAGTCCTTGATTTCTATCTTCACAGTGCATCACCGCAGCCACTTGGAATTATACCAGTTAAGTTGTACTAGGCTGTTTGTTGAATTTCGTTAGGATTTTTAGGTCTTTGGCTAGATAAATAATTTATAATTATTAATTGACTGTTCGCTTAAAACATTCCATATGCAGACAATTTTGGCAAACTAGTCTCTGTGTCGATTTACACTTTGCTCGATTTACCTTCTTAACGCTAGTATAAGTTATGCAAAGTAGTTACATTAAAGTAGTACGAATTAAAAAGCTACACTAACATCTCAAAACAATCCGACCCTCGCTTGATTTCGCCTTAAAATAAAATTGTAGACGATATATTTATCCAAAGTTGATTAGATTCGGTTTGTCTTACGAGTGCTTTAAAATTCGTTTCAATTCGTTATGGGTAAAACTTACGATAATTTAAAAAAATCAAGTTTTAACATTTTCAAGTGTGTCACTCGGGTTTAAACCGATGTATTGTCATATCTTAATACCTAAAATAAGTCTAAACCTTTTGCTGCTTTTGAATAATACATATGCTATCCATTTAAAGTTGTTTTCTTCTGAAGATTGAAATAAAGTTACTGGCAACTTTTTTGAAGTCATCGATAGATCCTTATAGGTGTTCCTTAAAAACATGTCACTCGATCGGATTTAGTGCATTGTACAACAAACAGCAAATTATTACACATTATATATGTTATAAGTACCTCGTACACGTTTAAATCACTTATACTCCCTTGAACAATTTCCTCCCATTCAAGATATCACACCTGTGGTGCAAGATTTTAAGGGGCTTAATGCACAGTCTCGTCAATAGAATACTTTATTGATAATACTGCGTGTAAAATTAATTTGTAATAAACAGAGAAACAATTTAATTGACTGAATACTTTATTCACTTTATTCAATTACTTGATAAACCGTCTAAAAGAACGCTGTGATAGCAGCTTATCAGCTTTCCTCAAGGAATTTTCGTTTGCAAGCGTAATGTTCTCATTTAACATATCAAGATATAAAGCAAACATCTCATTTAAAACGTATAATTATAAACAGTGCTGATATACTTTTGATTAGAGCCCTTGTATATCGTCATCAAATACGTACAGGTTTTCTTTTATATGAAATGCGGGAACAATAACACAAGGTTTGAAACAATAATAAATAATAGGTAAAAATGAACCTACTCTTTAAACAAAACGCTCATCTGGCATTTGGTCTTTTCACAATTTTCATTTTGACATCGGAAGGAAAATACCCTCAGCTGGATACAGTGTCAAATAAACTGGAAGCAAAATATGATGAAGGTACTTAATAATTAAAGGATCACTATAACATACAGACAGAATAACTGTTTGTTCCTCGATGCTATAGCTTTCCATCTTTAAATACAAAGAATCCCGATGCAATTAATGTTTTTATTTAAAGATTGCATTAAAATTGTATATGTTTCATATTTACCTTCTATGCCACCTATTCTAACCACCTTCGTATATATATTTATCAGTCGCTAAGACCAGCTCAGGGGCAAGCAGCTATCTGTACTTCGACTCGGAGTCGTTATTGTTACCTTCCCTTTAGATCAAAATGACAAAACGAATTTAATCGAAAATGGATTGCCGCTCTTACAGTTGCTAGATGTTGTAAGGAATCAAACAGTTTTAAGTAACCTTTACGAATAAACTCAACACGATCATTCAAATTCAAATCTGCAGTATAAAAATGTATGGTGTGTTGATTAAAAATAGTTTATCAAGCATTGGGTCGTAATTTGGAACTACTGAAATCATTATGATCTATATATGGTAGATTTACCGTTCTTTAACACAAGGTTGCTATAAGTACTATATCCGGAGAACAAAGATAAAATTACCTCAAGGATGGCGCTAGGGTGTGTAAGGGACTTTGTCGTAACAAAGAAACATTACAAAAGAACACGCTTAAACCGAGTACGTTATTTTTAATATATTTGTGTTCTGCGTTGTCAAGAAATCGCCTTGTCAGTCTAGTAATTGAATCTTTTTTCACGTGTTTATCTCTTAGACAAAAATATGTGCGATATACAGGCACGTCTTCTTCAATACATGCCTTTGCGTTGCAAGGTTTTTCGATTAACTCCAACTCAATCGTATTTAATCATGTATTTTTTCAGGACAAGGAAATGAACACCACAATCAAACGTTTCCTTTAAAGAACCAACGTTATGTTGAAACACATGTTGGCAATATTGTCAAGGTACATAACGTCTGTTTCCCATTTTGGTTCATTTCAAATGGCCATGATAGGTTAAACTTCTAAGTTTTCTCAAAAGAAACAATTTTGTCTCCATGAAAGTTTTTGTATATAGAGAATGTGAAAATGGTAAAATACTGCTTATATGTGTCTTATAGTTTTTAATCAATTTGAGGTCAAAATTTCGTCAAATGATCACATAGTTTATTTGTAGAAACTCACCTTCATGTAACGAGTGTTATGGCATAAAAAAGCAAGGATTTTATTACCCCTAGTTCAGAAATGTTGTAATTTTCCTGTCTATAACTTTGTTACTTGATCTAGGATGTCCGCATCTTTCTGTTTTGCATAAGGCTCAGGTAATTTATTCTACTATATAAAGATGACCTCAATACGTTTAAAAATGCCCAAGACATGCGAGTTCAATCAATAAAGTGAAGGTATGTTATTACGACTCTCAATAAAAGGTGGCAACTATTTCAGACTAGTATTACACATTATGTTGCATATTTAAACATCTAGACAGAAGATCTACCCTTATTTAAAGTTTTTATGTAATCTCTGTTATACAACTTTTTAAACACATAAATCATATATAATGGTTGAAATTATTTTTGATCCAATGGCCATGCAGTATTTTTCAAATATTTCGAAACTTAATTCTCATAATGTTGCGCGTCGGAAATGTGTTATTATAGGACAATTTGCTCACGATTATTGTTCGAACATTTAATGACGAACATGTATTGTTCGCTTACGATCTTTTAAAGCGTGGAAGTAGGCGTGACTTACAAAGAGAGAGGTAAAGGAAATCATTTGAATATTGATTTGAGCGTTCATCTTCTTAAAATGTTTAACCCTTTACTATATAGACACGTCCGTTATCACATAGGGACAAGTGTAGATCCAGAACAGCCATAAAATCAATGCCATCTGATCTGGAGTTACACCACTGTTCGTTGCTGTTGGTTTTTTTTGTCAGAAATAACTTACTGAGTCTAAAAGAGGACAGTGTAGATCATGATCGGAATGCACGGATGTGTCGGCTGATCTGGATATTAACTGTTTTGCCAAGAGATAAAAGATGTATTTATGGAGTAAAGGGTTACATGGAACTTTCACTGACGAACCCTTGTTTCTCCACCCAACATACACTGTCATACAGGTTTCCCCTGAGACCCATTGTGTTTTCAGATAAAAAAATTGCATAATTCGCTTTCTAAAATATTCTTTCAGTACATGTTTACAAGCCACAAAACTAACTGCAGTTTGACAGTTGATTTTGTGTACACCCATTTATGGTAATTTAGGCGAAGACTGTTTTGTCAGTTACAAAAATAATTTCAACCATTATATACGTTATAGTTTATTTAGAGGCTTGTATGAAAAATTAAACGGTCGCCCAGCTGCGCTGGGCCTGACCGTTTAATTTTCATACAAGCCTCCAAATGAACAATAACCTATACTTATTTTGCACTTTAACAGTTTGTAATTTTAAACAGTTTGCAGCATGTTTATTTTATTCTATTATACACAGTATTAATCGTATAAAGGCCTTATTGATTTTTTTGTCTGAATTGTTCGCCGAAATACAGAAAAAACTAGTTTTTTTGGAAACGAAATTAAAAGAAACCAAATAATTCCAGATGCGTTTCTTAAAATATTTCAAAATCACTAACCTAATTCATGACAGAGATACAATAAATCAACTCACTTTTTAAATTATCAGATATATTGACCAAACTTATGAATATTACTTCACTTTTTAAACGCGTACTATCTGCTATATTACCAATATCCCTACTTGTCATGTTAGACTGCTTCTGTTTGCTTATTTGTAACATTTTAATGTTAAAATTTTGTTTCTTATTACTATTTTCTATGACATATCAGTGTAGTTTTAGAAACATTACACATTTTAACCGACTGTTGCATTATTACAATAAGCAAAATTTACACAGTTTCAAAGTCGGAATCTATTAGCAATTAGATTCATGATGTAGAAGCGTTCATTCCTGTTTTATATCAGACGGCCTTATTTTTGATGATTGCCAAAAAATGCATATGTTCATAAAATAATCCTTATGGCTTTGCTATCCTGCATTTGAAGTGTGCAACATTGGCACGATTACTAGGGCAAGAGAAATTATTTGTCGGATACCAAAGGTTAATTCTATCACGTAATCCTCGTAACGTAATATAATCAAGCAAGGACACACTGGCGACGGCTTTTTTCATTTTTATTTCCGATTTTCAGCGAAATTCAGCACCTTTGAAGATCTACCAGGCATTGTATACCGATCACTCGGCACCAGGGACAGCTATTCTAGTCTATGTTGATTCAACAATGACGAAGCTAGTTTTTAGACTGGCGCGCATGCGCGCCAGTCTTAAGTTATGATGCCGTGAACTCTGCGATGCGCAGTCTTAATCTTCGGGTGTATCATTGCGACCACGAGAGCGTAAGTGGGGTTTTGTGGTCACCGCGAGAGCAGGCCGAAATGTTCTGCACAAGTGTGAAGCACAATGCAGCACACCTTTCCACGAATTCCGAGCGATTGATAGTAAGTTTCCGTGTAATTTTTGAGCATCCATGCCAATAACGCCAGCTAACAAATGTAGAGTGATATCACGACCAGCTACGGCAGTGAACAAGCAACTGGATATGCATGAGCAGTTAAGTTACGCCTGAAAGATTTCGTAGTCGTAGTTGTGTGGCATAAAAAGTAGTGCATTTTAAGAAAATACAAATATTCGAGAAGGAATGCGAACTTTGAAAGATAATGCTACAAATAAAAACAAGAAAACAATGTAATGTTGTTGTTCGAACAACTATGAAAGGATATTAAAAGAACGATTAAAAACAAATCAGTCACGTGACAAGCGTAAGATAGCGTGGGTTGCCATTTTGGTTAGGTTGGAGCAGTTGTGGATCGAGATTTTGCTCGGCTTTCAAGGACCGGGCCGGGCGTCCGACAAACGTTAACAAGCTTTATTCTATTTCCAACAAGCGTTAAATTCGCCGACATCCGTTTATTAAAAATCGACATGTCATAATTTTCTGTTTCTTGCATTGTGAACACAGGTCGCTTTTCAATACACACCTCATTCAAGGTTAAGCAATGGGCGATTTGACCAATAACACTCGATTTCTTTACTATCAGCTGGATAACTCCGCCTCTCCACGTGGCCGAATTCGCAAGTCTGTCGGTGTCGTTTGATCGTATTTGGCTCTGCCGACTGTTGATATTCTCAGCATTCTGAGCATGAAATTCTATGGAAACAATGTGATCAAAATTATAAATTGAACTAACGTGTAATAAAATAGTTTCTGCTATTTGAAGGGTCCATTGGTATATTCATGTGAGATTTTTTTTCAAGCAATAAAGGTCTCGCCAAGGAATCTGACATAATGCAACTTATTTTCGTAGTCTTTATCTTTCTAGGCTTACATTCTGTCACTGGTGTTATCGAACAACAGCATCTATACTCGGGAAAAGACTATTCTAACGCACTAAATAAATTTCGAGCAATCTGATTGGTCAGATGGCGAAAATTTGCGACCGTAAAATTCCTTGTTTACTGTCGTTTGACGTTGACGTCATTTCCTGTTATGACAAACAATCCTGAAGAAGGCATTATGGCCGAAACGTCGAAACGTGGAAGAGCGTTAGAATAGGAATAACCATGCCGTAATTTTGAAGTTTGCGACGGTATACACAGATTTTAATGGTCTTAAATCATTTTAACGACTCAGGCTGCGCCTTCGCCGTTAAAAATATTTGCGACCATTAAAATCTGTGTATACCGTCGCAAACTTCAAAATTACGGCATGGTTATTCCTATATCTACCTACCGTCCACCATTACCGATGACGTCATCGAAAGAGTCGAGAGTAAGTCCACTGCCGCCATTATCCCCAGAACAGACGTTGGTGTATTTTTCGTTAGAGGAAGCGATATATCGGTAAACACAGCAATGACTATGTTAGAAGAGCTTGTTTTAGAGGCACAGCCGCCGTTCCCTTAGACGCCTGTTAAACCAAATAAAGCGTCTCGCAGACTGTCGTCCGCGTTATACGAAACGCTTACCAAACGTCATACAAGGGAGAACTACAACAGTGTGACCAATGCCGTTAAACGAGCAATTGCAAGTTGTAATATGGAAGACACTATTGTTGAGGACGAATCTGTGGGTAAACCTGAAGATGACAAAAACAAAGATGATAAAGATATCGACTACATTATAATTGAAGATGACAGTTTTCAAAACAATGACACTGTCATTCAAGAAGCTGACGACAGCGATTTAATGATAATAGAAACTCCAAGAAAACCAACTGCTAAGGACGATAAAGATCAAGTTTGCTTTGGGGAGACTTTTAATAGCGTAATGACAGATACGGCCGTTGATAAGTTAATAGATGCGTTTGGTGATCTCAAAACACCCTCAAAAACTGAAGGTTCTGTTACAAAGCAAGACATCACTGGAGCTAAACCAAAGGCCTGTGTAAAACCACACACGTCATCAACACTTAATAATGAAATTAAAGAGCTACCGGAAAATAAAGATAGAAAGGAACGTGTTAAGATTATTAACACTACCTCTGATGGCAGAAAGAATGATGATATAAAGAAAAGGGACATAAAGAAAAGCAGGAGTGAAAAGAAGACAAGAAAACGAGGTATAAACGAAAGCGTTCAGAAAAAGTTGAAGAATTTACCTCCAAGCAGAGCAAACTACTACTGTACAAGAGGCAGTAAATGGTAGCAATGGGAACGTTTCGAAGCGAAGAAGGTTGAGGAGTACCGTTCAAATAGCAGATGATGTATTCAAGACTACAGAAAAATCAGAAGTACCGGCGAAGCAAATAAACACGTTACTGACGATGGCAATGGTAGAGATAGTTACAGAAAGTCGCAGAGAGCAAGTAAAAGACGCAAGTCTCATAGAAGTGGCAGGAAAAAGAAAGCAAGATGGGACAGGGACACCAGAGACCGGAGAAGCAAGTCGAAAGACAGACGGGAGGCATGTTCACCGCCGAGGCAACCACAGGAATCAGTGAGTAGGTACCAGACTTCACGAAACAAGGAATGGCTGGTTGAAGTTTCATATCAGCTGCCATCTTTGTAAAACAGCATTAGTTGCGCACAAAGCCATTTCTGTTTTGTGTCCTCCTGCCCGCAAGTCCCCTCATCCGTCCCAAACAAACTCCTTTCAGGACATCTTGCATCTGAGACTTTTTAATGATGAAATTTATAAAAGTATTGTTCAAGTTATGTTCATTTGTTGTTCTTTTAATCTAAAAATTTCTTTTATTTCAAATGAATCGAATAGTCGAGCGTACAGTCTCCTCCGACAGCTGTTGTTTTCTGTTATGTTAGGTTTCTTTCAATTATTTTCCTGTGTGGTGACGTCAAAGCGGTGCGACAGAGGGCTAAGAGGATCGAGAGAATGTTTAGCGTAAAAGTAAACTTAGGACAACAGTGCTCCAAGACCAACAACACTTTCGTGTACCAACAAGGCCTCAAGCGGGACCTGTGTAACGCCAGGGTCAGTATACATTGCGTTTATGAAGGAGTCTATTAAGACATTTTTATAGAAAGTAGAAGCCGAAACGAGCTCTATCCGTCTTAGAAGTCGCCATATATTGGTAGTTATGCGCATGCGTAGTTGAAAATAGATCGATCATTCTTGTTCATTGTAAAATAGAAAGAAGTTATATTGAAATAAATCGCTGAAGAATTCCAATGGTCATAGCTTCTGATTAGCTACAAATGTAGGGCGACTTCTTAATATTGATTAACGCCGAAGGGAATGGTAGGTATGCTGCCAGACTGGCTGGAAGTATTGCACGGCTTTCACGGCAGTAGCAATATCGCTAGTATGTTCGTGAACTTAAGCCGAACGCACCGGACTGCTTGATTTCTAATATCGTGTTATATCATATTTCGCGGGGGGGGGGGGTAATTTTCGCTTATGTTGCGCTTGTGAAAGTGCGCTTAATCAAACTATAGTGAAACAAGACTAATGAATTTCTAATGTTGTGAGAATAATGCAAGTACGCAATTTATACCCGCTCAAAAATGTTTTTATGCCTTTTGCACGAAATTTGCTCCCCGCGAAATTAAATGATGCAGTACATCTAACTAGTATAGTATCTAAGAAATGAAAGACACGTGTCCGTTCTAATAATTTAATATAAATAACTTGACAATCACTCCTGTTGGCAATCTGTAACCGAGACATTCATTTATGGACTTGCTGGACCCCTGTAATTAAAAAGGACCAAATTGCATATGGGGCGCGTCACGGGAAAAGGTACCTTCGGTCAGTTGACGTAGATCTTTGATATGACGTCATACATTTGAACAGACGACATTACTTATTATGCATTTCGTGGTAAAAATACCATTTTATTGTCAAAATGTGTAACAAAATCACATTTTAGTTATTAAAATGGATTTATAGTTGTTTAAGTTCTTTCTAAATTTTAGTAAAAACTAAAATAACACTAATTAAAAAAATGACCGAAGGTACCTTTTCCTGTGACGTGACCCCTATTATCAATGCTGCAAACTTCATAACATTTCTTACACGCAAGTGGTATAACAAAAGATAAAAAAATTCCGTTCAATTTCATCAACGTAAAAGCTACGGTAAAAGAGGTAACTTTCTATTGACGTCCAGTATTCTTACATTGTGTAAATCATGGGCGGATCTAGCGGGGGGGGGGGGGGGGGGTCGGGGGGGTCCGGACCCCCCCTGGAATTATCCGGACCCCCCCCCCCTGAAAAATATGTTGATATTAAATTTCGTTGGATAAATAACATATTTAAAGTCATCATTTGGGCTTGGACCCCCCCTGGAAAAAAATCCTGGATCCGCCCTTGTAAATTCTCCATGTAACTTTCAAAAAGTGATACATGTACTACATTGTAAAACAGCACATACACCACAATCATGCTCTTTTAAAAATACATAACACCTAAAGGTTCCTTGCGATATGGAATTTACTTATTGGTCGACCAAGATAAATTGGCGATGTCAACAATTATTAATAGAATATATTTACACTTCAACTTTGTCGTCTACGATAAAGATTTATTCATCATAAAGATCATAATTTCTGTTGGTAAACAGTGTGACGTATTATTTTAAAAGGCTTCACACATGTTAAACAACCCAACTGTTTTCCATACCCAAATGGAAATAATCAAATATCGATTCAATCCTTAAGTAAACACTGGTTAAGGCGAATTTACCCTTTAAAAGCACTAGTTTGCCTATACCTACCACATCGCCTTGATAGCGCAGTAGTTAAGGCGTTTGGCTGGCGGTAGCCTACCTTTTGAGTTTTATTGCAGTTAGTTTAAAGTTTTGTATGACATTGTATTTCTCTTTATTTTTTGTCGCGGAAATAATTAATTTGTAAAAAGTTAAAAAACTTTAACAATAAACAACATGTTTTGAACCTCCGTTGCTACATGTACCATTGCATCTTAAAGAATTTTCATTGACTGCGTCTTAGGCCACTCGGCTAATGGGACAAGTGTTAAGAGGTTACGCTTTGTATTGAACAACCATTAAAATATTAATTCATTGTTTACATGTAACCCCAATGTAAACATGCGAATATTAACATTGCCAAATTATCTTTGTCGAATAATAATTATAGTTTGGCCCATATACTCGAACACGTCACCGTTTGACCTTAACCGGTGAAACGAAAGCTCCAATAAGAATGGCGTTGGATAAGGCACAGGGTGGCTATACCACGTGACTTTAAAATGTGCACACACATTTATTTCGGAGAATTACCCGCTTTAGGTAGGTTTTTGCTTGTTTTTGTCAGTACTTTCTGGACCGATTTTTGAAAGATAAAGCGCACCGTACTTCTGTTTACAAGCCTTTTCATTTAGCCTCCAAAATCAACCGGCTGCCGTATTCTCAATTAAAGACAAATTTTGTAATAATGTCTTTGAATGTTAGAAAAAATGGCAGCGGACTGATATTGAGGATAAAATATCGGAGAAAATTATTGAAATATATTGGTCCAGATATTACTAAGAAATGAGCAAAAACACCTAGACGAAGCGAGTGATTTTTCCGATAATTGTGCGCACGACATTCTAAAAGTCATTTGGTATAGCCAACCTAAAATAGATAGATACAAAGTATAAGAAAGGATACCGTGGTTATGAATATTCTTGCATACCAGATCAGGTCATCCGGTGTTTTCTCCCGTGTAGGAAATTTTGTTTCTACACCCCCATGTAGAATGAGTCACGCGCCTTATACAGTTTTGTATGACGTCACGACGTCTTGAGCATAAATTATGAATGAAAGATGGAATGTTTCATATCACTCCGCTACTATAAAAAAAGTAGTGCAAAGAAAAATTTACAGGAAAATACCTCAAAATGCGCAAAATAAATACGGTATGCAAGAAAAAGTATCATTCATTTATGTGGTGTTAAGATCGCGTGATCCAGCCCTCGTGAAATATGCACTTAGGCGGTAAGTCGACAGAGCCTCGTTACCACCCTTGTGCATATTTCACTCGCGCTTGATCACGCGATCTTAATCCAACACACGTGAATGATACTTATAAGCAAAAACCCACCGTTTACGCATGCTCGCAATGGCAGTGTCCGTTATCGCACGTGACATGTGTGTTTTGTCCACAATGTTTGTGACAGTCGGCAGGGTCGACACACTCGTTGCTATGGTGACAGTGGCATTCGCCATTATGGCAGTATGAGACCTGGTCAGCCTGTGGACACGTGAATGTCGCACATCCGGCATCATCTGTGCACGAGGTTTTACTGTAGCATATGGCTGAAATAATAAATGTAATGCGTAATAATTTTGCAAAAAAAAAAAAAAAACAACAAACTTTTTTTTCGCGTACTTTACTAAAGATCTGTTTGCATGGAAAAGTATTCCTCAATATCATGATGTTTCTACGACATGATATCATAGAGTTTAATTTCGCTGACTAGATTTGCGCATTTATTCGTTAGTGAAATACGCGGTATTTCATTTCTCTAAAATAAATTATTTTTACAAGCAGGACTTACAGCGAAGTGCTGGATGATGAATGATGAATGATGATGATGTTGATAATGATGAATGATGATAATGATGAATGATGATGATGACGACTTCGGTAATGATGATGATGACGACGACTTCGGTAATGATGATGATGACGACGACTTCGGTGATGATGATAATGACGATGATGATGATGACAACGACTTCGGTGATGATGATAATGACGATGATGATGACGACGACTTCGGTGATGATGATGATGATGATGATGATGATGATGATGATGATGATGATGATGATGATAACGACAAGGACGACGACGACGAAAAAGAAGATTATAATACATATTATAATCGAAAAAAAATCTTACCTATGCATACAGCCATAACAAGCAGAGAGAATGTGATTTTCATGTTAGATGTGCTTGATTGCTTACAGAATGCACTGTGTTTCAATTTAAGTCAGAAATATCTCTTATAAGTGACTGTCGCGAATGATAAGAAGTACTGACGCAATAACTGTAGATAATGCTGCAATCAGCTGACTACACAAGGCACATCACGTGTTGCCAAACATCTGCACTGACCAGTGAGATGTACATCACTAAAAATTAAGTCCTCTTGCGGTTGCCAAAATAATGGAACTACGGCTTTGTTTTATTGTGACGTTATTAAATATGTAGTCAAATAAACGATTGCTAAGAACCAGACTGCCAAAGCGTGAAACCTGTGCTGAAGATTGTAATGGTATAATCATATATGATATTGGTTATGAATGATAATATATATATAAGGGATGTAGTTATGGGATGGGGAACATGCGCCCATCTCGTGATCGACAGATGTCTTAGTCTTGCGCTTATTAAACATTATCGGCTATAGACGATAATGCCATTTATAGAAGGAATAAATTAATTTTGATGCTTTAACAAAGGGACGTAAATCATGATGAATTATTTAGTAATACATTTGGAGTTATCTTTTGATGACGTATTCTTTGAGGTCATAAGCACATGTAAGCTAGGAACGAAAACGGCAGTCAAAATTTACTGACTAAAATATATCCAGTTGCATCAGGGAAATTTCTCAAGAATGCGAGAAAAGGAGTAAGGAAATGAAAGAACACCGACACTTTAAGCAGTTTTGGTCGTAAAAAAGCTGCGATCGACAGAAAAATCTAATGAATTGGCTACGGCCTTACGGGTGGACCACAAACGATGCTCAAGGGCCGATCAAAGCGTTGGGAACTTCATGCCTAGAACCTCGACACCTCGACACCTAGATCGGAATAAAGCCACACAGGCCACTGCCAAATTTCTCTTTGATGTATCCAGTGCCGGCCGCACAGAAAACGTGGATGCCAAGCTTTGGAATTTCGGCGCAGTCATTTTCAGTTGACCGTACTTGGGGCACAGCTGTTTTTTTTAACACAAGTTGCAGTCGCTAGCCTTCGGTGTCCTGCAAGTGCTGGTCCCCCTTGCAGACAGAGGCCACTCCTATTTATAATCTACATGAAGTCCCAAGGGGTCCCAAATATCAGGTGAAAAAGGTCCTTTTATATTATTATTATTATCATTAAATTCTTGAGACAATAGTTCACTGGTTTAGGCTTTTGCCTTCAAAATCAAGGTTCCGGGGTTCAAATCAATCTGACCTAGGGGAAATTTATGTAAATTTAGATCTAACAGTTCTTTTAAAATTGTTAAACTCAAAATTAATAGACGCAGATAGTCATTTCAACTTACTAATGGCTCGTTAATTTTCAAAAGTCAAGAAAATCGAAAATATCGACAGGCCTACATGGACAGATGCATTTATAAATTATGTGCTGATTTTCATACAAAAACACCAGGGTAGGGCCTCCGAGATCATAAAATAAGTACATGTACATGTAATCATCAGAGGGGCTTCTCAATTGAATCTGTTAGGCTGTTGTTACCAGTATGATATTCAATTCCGTCTGCGCATGGCTAATGAGCCTTCAAGGCCATGGTCGAATAATGACGGCCATTTATATATAACTTGTTGTCTGTTTTTGCTGCTAGCCATGTCAAAACTGAATGTCCATCTTATTGTTAAAACTTTAATTATAAAGATGGCTCTGTTTTGAAACCCTTGTATGTACGCTCATGCATCATTATTTTTGCAAAGCGGCACAGCCAGTGACGTCGTCTCTGGATCAGGGGACGTAATTTTTCCTCAATCACGCACAAAATGTTTTGTTAGCGGTTCTCTCCCATAAATATTAGCATATTAAATGTTCCTGCAACCCCTGGCAATTTTAAATGGTTTTGTAACAGGTTAAACGCCAAGTAAAGGCGATGCATTAAGAAGGTACTTTGATCAGTACACTAAATAAACAAGAATCTGAAAAAATAAAAATAATTAATAATAAAATGGTTTTGAAAACGGGTTTCCTCAAGGATTTTCTAGGTCAAGTGAGCCGATTTCAAGAATGTAGCACCGGTTGAATTTAAGATTTGAAAACTGTTAAAGGTCATGAATCTATTGTTAGTTAAAACTCTGGAGGTTGAGGCGGGGAATATGTTAGGAATGTTTGTCAAAAAAAAGTTTAACCTTTAAGTCTCATCTCTTGGTCTAGCGCAAAAACGCACAGGCGATTTCACATTAATTACACAAACGCCATACATTTAATTCGTTAAAGGCGTGTGTTCTTTGTGCGCAGGTGAATTTATTCTTGATTGGACAAATAATATGTGGTCTTTATCAATAGGTTGTCTTTATTTACAGGTGGTCTGAAGCTTAGGTTCGACTAGTGTAAATGTATAAATTTACACCGAATCGACAAAGGTTCAATAATCAGATTTTTATGATGCGGTACAAAATATCAGGCGTTATCCCATTCAACTATGGGATATTAATTTATTAGGCATTCAGCAAGGTGGCCTATATTTCATTGACAAGTGCATCTCGATGAACATTTCTTCAGTATAAGTTGCTAAATTTTCAAAACGTTTTCTAAATTTCTTGGGTTGTCTATTGCAATCATAACATCAGGAAAAAAAAGATTGGTCGATTTTTTGATTATTTTTGGATTATTTTTATTTCACAGGGCATTTATACCGCAATAGTTCAAGATGAATGTTTTTGCCTTTTAGATGAGTTCCCTGCTGAGCCTTTGTGTCTGGAATACATCTAAGTTAAGGGGGATTTGAATTCCATATGATAAAATAACTTACATGTACTTTAGGGTAGACGGGGACCGCATAAAAAATCTTTTTTCACCGGGTGGGCATAGAACAGTGATGGGGCGGTGTCCGGAATGTGACGGGCAAAAAATCGCAAGGTGGGCCGATTATGGAGGGCGACAGGGGGCGCAAACAAAACGGGACGGTCCCTTTACAAACATCTAGAGGACAGTACTGTCACTGAGCGGTGCCTGAACGGTTTCCGCCCTGTCATCACTCGGTGCCCTTTGAAATTGGACGCACCGCTCTATCACAGGGCGGACACACGCCGATGCCCTTTGAAATATGACTGTCACCGCCCGATCACAGGCCGGGCACCGTCCAATTACAGAATGTTACCGGCCTGTTCCCTTTGCAACAAGAGTTTGAATTTTCTTTAGGGCCGCTGACCCGGTCTCGTAGCATTGCGACTGCAACATCAAAAATTCTTTACGCCGCCCGGTGACTTTTGAAATCAAAATCAGTCCGGTCCGCCGCCGAACAAAATCGCCCGGGCCCCTCCAGGGATTGTGACTGAAGAAAAAATACGCACAAATACATGTGTATTTATTACCCGTGAAAATCCTAAATGTATCACCACTTACTGTTGTACATGTAGTTACCAACGTTTGCAATTATTATTTTACGTTGTTTATGGTTATTTAAACGTTTATCATTCTTTAAACTTTTTTATTTTCTTAACTTACCGTTTAATTTTGTTTTATTTGAATTCTTCATAAATCTAATTTCATTAGTTACACTGTAATATTCTTCAATGTACGTTGAGCACAATTTGAATGAATGCAATTTAAAACAAGACAAGTTTAAGGACACGGTGATAAATATATTAACAATTTGTACGAGTTGTTTATGTCCTCAAATTTTATTGATCCTTTTATACTTTGATAAGTTAAACTATTTCAGAAATAGAAAAGGTTATCATGAAATTCAGTGCACTTTAAACCATGTCGTTGTAAACATGTCATTGTTAACATAGCAACTGTTTATAGTAACGGGGTATTTCGGAAAAGGAAGTAAAATTATTCGTTGACAAGATGGCGACAAGCGGATGGGAGGACTTCATGTCCGATGAAATAATTATCAACAAATGCTGTTTTTGTGCGAAGAAAAACAAGAGAACAGAGGCAGCTAAGTATTGCGTGGAATGTAAAGACTACTTTTGCAAACAACATGTTGTAATTCCACGTACGGTGTAATTCCAGCCACAAAGGGACACAAGCTGCTTGATAAATCCGACTTTAGATCCACGAGATCCACATTTTTGCCGAGTTTTCCGACACAGAGATGTGACGAACATAAATCCGAGGTTCTGAACATGTACTGCCAAGATCATGACGAAGTTGCTTGTGTAACGTGTATTTCGCTCAATCACAGGTACATGTATGTCGTAAGATGAAAAGAATAAATATGTACATTACAAAACAGTTACTAACATAATTCAATTAAACCTTTTATAACAAAATGTTATTATATTAATAGTTGTTTAAATTAAAATGTTAAAGTTATCAAACAAAAAAATTATTGTTCCTTATAAATAAAATAAAACAAAAATAATTGAAAAATATAAATAACTAAAATAATTGTAGGAAGGTAGTCGGTTTCAGAGGTGGTCTTAATATGTGCAAAGTTTAGTGTGTCATGTGTAAATCATTTAAACGCTTAAGACTGCAGGTATAAAAAAGATTTTTAACAGTTTACAAAAGCTATTTTTAAAATTTATTGATTCAATGCAAGTTAAATTAACAAATTGAATTTTCTTCACTTTATAATTAACAAAAAACAACAAAAAACGACCACGGCAAAATATAAGATATAAGTATAACTATGTCACCTATCATGGCTTTAACTGAGGACAACAAACGTCCGTCCTAGTTTAAATGTTATTCTTGCTGCTTGTCAGTTTCATTCTTAGAGAAAAATCTGTTCCTTCCTTCCTATCACTTCACAACCCTCAGTACACAAAACGTATTTGGATTTGCAATTGTTCGCATTGTTCTTTATTTGTGAATATATGACAAGGTAAAAGCAAAATGTAGTACTTTGAAAAGTAAACGATTGTTAAATCTTCATTTGAAAATCTTAAGTTCATAAAGGCAATTGAGAACTCCGTCAAAAATTGGCTGATCGTCTACAAGTTTTCCTATAGATTGGTTAATGAAAAAAGCTGTTACATTTCAGAATCTATTTCCACGGCAAGTGTTGGTGAATAAATTACTCTGTTTTTTCTTTCAGGTCATGCAGAAACATACTTTCGATACCAGATAATGTTGACAACCTCTACAAACAATCTGAATACAGTCGCATGGAACACAATATCAAGTTGACAAAATCACAGATGGAAGATGTGAAGAAAACGAAAGAAGCCCATATACAGTTGTTAAAGAACCTTCTGAAGACAGCCGTGGATTCTGTCAAAACCTTCAAACAAGAGTTACAAACCTTGTTGGACAAAATTGAACAGCAGACGGTAACAGAGTTTAAGAAAGAATATGACAGAATTGAAAAATCCCTGAAGGACAAAATCAAGGAAGCTGAAAAACAAATTGATGCCCTAACTAAAATAGATGCCCAGCTAAGGCATGCGGAAGGAAACCCACCCCAGAAATTTGTCTGCTTTAAGACTTCTACAAAGCTCAAACAAGAGGGCCATGGTGGCCCTAAATCGCTCACCTGAGTAAAAAGTACTCTAAGTTTTACCCCAGAGCCAACATCTAAATAATGCTGGGGCAAATATTGACCTCAGGGCCAACTTTTAAACAAAGTTTATAAAGGGTCTCAACACAATACTCAGCACCAAATATCTAAGATCTAGTCCTATTAGTTTTGGAGAAAAATGTTTTTCATGTTTTTCCTATATAACTATATGGAAACCAAGAGAACCCTAGGGCATAGTGGATTTTGGCCCAGGGGACATAATGTGAACAAATTTAGTAAACATCCATTAGACAATGCTACTTACAAAATATCTAAGCTGTACCAATTGTGGTTTGTGAGAAGAAGATTTTTTAAAGATTTCCTTTATAAGTCTATGTAAAATGAAGCGCCCCTGGGGCGGGGCAAATTTTGACCCCAGGGAAATAATTTGAACAATCTTTGTAGAGTTTCACTACGGGGTTCTAAATGCTAAATATCTAAGCTCTAAGCCTTGTGGTTTCAGACAAGAAGATTTTTAAAGTTTTTCATATAAAACTATGTAAAATGAAGTGACCACTGGGGCGGGGCCAATTTTGACCCCAGGGAAATAATTTGAACAATCTTTGTAGAGTTCCACTAGAGGGTGCTAAATGCCAAATATCTAAGCTGCAGGCCTTGTGATTTCAGACAAGAAGATTTTTGAAGTTTTTCCTATTTAAGTCTTTGTAAAATGAAGTGACCCCTGGGGCGGGGCCAATTTTGACCCCAGGGAAATAATTTGAACAATCTTTGTAGAGTTCCACTAGAGGGTGCTAAATGCGAAATATCTAAGCTCTAGACCTTGTGGTTTCAGAGAAGAAGATTTTTAAAGTTTTTCCTTTAGGTTGCCATGGCAACCATAGTTCTGCATGGAATTGATTTCTTTGAACAAATTTGGAAGAGCTTTATGCAAGGAACATTTGTGGTAAGTTTCATTAACTTTGGCCCAGGGGTTTAGGAGGAGATGTCGTTTTAAGTAAAAGTTTACGGACGGACGGACGACAGACGGACGCCGGACAAATTGTGATCACAATTTAAAAGCTCACCTTGTCACTACGTGACAGGTGAGCTAAAAAAGGACAAAGAAAAGACCAAACAACATAATCTGTCGATTGAAACAGTCACTTTCACGGTTAAACATAGTATAAAAGCATATCTACAGCAACTGAAAGTATTTGGAAAGGCAACAAGTACGAAATCAGCTATTCAAAAGATGCAACAAGCACCAAATCCGAGTCATTCTCGCTCTCAGTCGCTGCGCCGGAGACCAGACTTTACAAAGTAACAAAACGAAGAGAAATAAATGTGAAAATTTGGAATGATAAGGAAGACAGTGATATTTGCGGTTCATGTATCACTAAGGACGGTGTGCTTCTTCTAGTAGTAACTGCAAGATTAAACGCTTGGACATGTCTAAAGAGAGAGTGACAGATTACCTTAGCTTGAAATCTCATCCTAACGCTGTCTGTCCGGTCGGCAAGACCGAGGATGCTGTTAGTCTGAACAATAACACTGTACAGCTCGTGTCTCTGTGTGATACAATTGCTGCCACTCGCACTCTCACATTTGAACATTACTGTTCGGGTCTGGCTCATAGCAAAGGCTAACTGCTTATATCCGACGGTGTATCAGTTTACATCTGTGACATGCACGGTAAACAGCTACAGAGAATAACAACCGACGCCTCTGGTAATAATATATTCAGTTCCATCAAACATATTGCATTCAGTGCTGATAGAAAAAGAGTGTTTGTTGCTGATGGACGTAAAGGTCTTATAGCACTTGACAATCAAGGAAATTACCTGTGCACTTCAAGTACACGTGATATTCACGATTCAGACGTGTGGGGAGTTTGTACAGATGATAAATATGTATATGTATGTGGTCGTTGTACGTTAAATACTAACATCGCCAAGTTTTCACGTGATCTCAAAGTTATTGCACATATAGACAATTTTATTTCACTTTACAGAAAATGTTATTCAATATGTATTGATTCTCGGAAATCAAGATTATACGTTACGAAAGAAAACAGCGATGCGATAACTGTGCTAGAGCTTCGGTGAAAATCAACGATATCGATGCAGTACTTATATTCTATTATACAAATACCCCAATTGCAATTGCATGTATTATTTTTTAAATTCTAAAGTCACATTAATTTCCGACAACATTTTCAAACTTACACATTACCTTTCTGGCTTCACTCGGGTTCTCACTTTGGTTACTTGTTTGTGGCGTCCTTATTGAAGCTGATTATTGTAATACCATGTTCTCTTTCCTCTCTACTGTTTGGGTGTGTGGGGAGGCTGTTTCTGCTGGGTGTGGCCATTCCTGATATGCATATTTCACTTTTTGATCAAGAATATTTCCTGGTACAATACAGTGGTATCAATATTTTTCGCGAGGTTTTATTTTTTCACGTATTTCCCGTTAGGATAAGAGCGCGAAAGAAAACCCTAGTAAAATGTAAGTGTTTTATAGCTTACCCTGTGGGAATATTATCAATACGCGAATTTTTTGGCAAGGCAAAATGTTATTGTTAACTTTCTCCGCGAAAATTCGCCCCTGCGAAAGTAATTTATACTACAGTAATAGGTCTTACTAAACAAAAGTGTGTGTAGGCCTACTGTAAAATTTGGATTTATAAACAATCACGTGATACTCAAGCCCAAATGTTTTGACACCGATTTTCGTTGTAAATTTTGTGAAGGTGATTTTTATGTTCGAATTTCCCATGTATTATTCTTGACAAAAATACAACACAAATTTGAAAAAAGTGACTTTGTCAAAATTGACATTCACTGGCAGCTTTATATTGAAATCGATGTCATAAAGTTTTTTTCTTACGGAAGTTATGGGCAAAGTTATTATTTTTTGTCAATTAGCATTTCCCATTTAAAGGAACATATAACGATATTATGATGAGAACCAAAATTGGCTAGTGTGATGTTGAATGTTTCAAATTGGTATACCCTTTGATTTTTTGGTATGTTTTTATGGACTATTTTTAAGTTTTTTTGATTGTTCCATTATAACAATTATGCTTTTCTATCATCTGTCGTTTGGTTAAGTGTGAAAGGTGTCCTTTTTGAATGTCGCTACTGTTCTGATATGCCTATTTTACATTTTCTTCAAAACATTACTGTGTCGATTTTTTTTTCAGGAAACTTACATTACGAAATGATATGTTGCTACAAAGTTATCAGTCTGCACCTGTTCGAAGAAAATAATTCAGTGTCCCCGGATGAAACAGAGACGAACGTCGATTGTTTTTGTATATATGCGACTGGGAAAATGAAGTCAAATGTGCTGTATCACAAATTCCAATTTAATCATTTGCCAAAATTGGGAAATCTGCTTGAAATATTTTTGCAGTAGACCTTTAAAGATTTGAATGTCTTAAAACGAACCACGAGTGTCATTCACAATGACTTAACGGCATCCATCATAACATTGACGTCGACGAAAAAAATATTTTTGGTTGTAATGGTACTTATTTTTTCCATGGAACTGTACCGGTTATTTTATTGATAAATTTATACCATCGTTTGGGATGGATCGAAATTGTACTATTTTATGGTGTAATTACTGAGCTGCGCTCAACCCGGGGCTAGGCGGCGTGGGTAGTAATATGCATTCCCATTACTGCCAATGAACAGGCTCAATCAAACCGAGCCTGCAGTATTTTCATATTTGTCCTGTTCGGTGGCTTTCAAAGTTCCCCATTCATCTATTTAAAGTTAAATGTTAATTAAAAATATTTAGAAGGACGATGAATAGGAGGCGTTCTTGTTACCATTTAGTATCCATTACCTTACACTAATTATTTTCGCGGTTAGTATTGGTATATAAATTGTTCTGTCTGTTTTTACAGATCATGCAAAAACGTCTATTCAATACCAGATAATATTGTAAATCTGTACATAAAGTCGGAATACAGTCGCCTGGAACAAAATATCAAGTTGTCAAAAACACAAATTGAAGATGTTAAGAAAACGAAAAAAAGCCCATATAAAAGCGTTAAAGAGCTCTCTAAATACAGCCGTAGATTCTGTCAAAACCTTAAAGAAAGAGCTACAAACCTTGTTGGATAAAATTGAACAGCAGACAGTAACAGATTTGAAGAAAGAACATAACAGAATTAAAAAAGCCATGGAAGCAGATATCAAGGAAGCTGAAAAACAAATGGATGCCCTAAACAAAATGGCTGCCCAGCTAAAACACGCAGAAGGAAACACATCCCAGGAATTCGTTTGCCTAAACACTTCTGAAAAGCTCATGAAAATGAATGAAGAAGAGAACAAACAAAATCAGTCGGATGAAACAGTCTTGTTCATGGCTGAGCAGAGTATAAAGTCATATTTACAGCAACTGAAAGTATTTGGAAAAGCAACAAGTACGAAATCAGCTGTTCAACAGATGCAACAAACCGCGAAACAGGAGTCATTTTTGCCCCAAGCTTGTATGGTGGATGTACTCTGGTGTGTTAGAAAGAATAACAGTTTCCAGGTTCGACCTTTAATCTTTAACTGATCTTGTATATATAACGTTAACATAAGTGACGTCATCGACGTCACATCAAAGTACGCCAAACGGCATAACGACGTTACGTTCATAACACTGGGGGCCGCAAAATGTAAATAATTTCTTAGAATCACAAATTGTTAAAGTTAATGTCTCTGAATGAAATAATGTCAAAAGTTGTATCATAGTATTTTTAAAGAAAATATCACAATGACTTAGGCACTCTAATTGTCTTGAATATATTAACTTTAAATTCATGTATTTTTCATGAACTTATGATTATGTCTTCATGGTATCTGTTACACTCCTCACAGTCAATACTCATGAGGTTGCCTTCAAGGTCACTGAGTTCAGGAGGAGTCGATTGCAAGCAATCTTCGTGACTAGGCTTATTAGCTGACTGACGGTAGCTGCAATCCAAGACCATTCTCACTGGTGTTGTTACTGAATCTTTTATCACTCCATGATGTGGAATGTTGTAATGCACCTGATGATCTGGCATGGAATGCTCGTCCACTGTTTCAATGAATCCGTGTTTCAGTTGCTTGTTCAAGGTCTCAGGATAATTTTCAAACAACAGGGGCTCCTTGTGTAAACTAAGGATCATGCTCTCGATGCGTCCTCTAGTGATGTCATAGTTGGTAGGTAACGGTGAATGTTCATTCTTCCTAGGGAGTTTAGTGCTGTATCGTCCATCATTAAATGTATTGCACTCATCCATGTAGTTTTTCATGTGACTTGAAGTAGACGTATCCTCTTTCGATGTAATCCCTATGGACTCCAGTTTCCAGAAGCATTCTAAGTCAAGACTCTCTGGTGGCGCTGTGATCACGTTCAACATGTACTGAGTAGCAACTTTTTCAGAGCTTACCGGAAGTGGGCCAGAAAGTAAGTACCCAATTTTAGAATTAACAGCAGTTGGCCCATAACCTCTAATAACATGATTTTGTACTATTTTCTAGTAGGAATCTGCACCAATAAGAAGTGAAATTTCAAATATTTCATCGTCTGTGACTGGATGAGCTAGCTTTAATCCCTTGAGATACTTTAGTGACGTCACATCTCTTTGGGTGTTGCGCAGGGGTACTGCAATTGTTGGTACTATGAGAACGTCTATCGGGATGTTTTCGCCATAGTCGGTGAGGAGAAATATTGTTGCTGTAGGCATTTGTCTTACATTCTGAGTGGTATCTCCAAACGAGGCTAAGTGAATTGTATCCATTCCAGTATGATGTACATGCAGTTTTTCGGCCATCTTCGTGGTAATAAAGGACCGTTGTGCCCCTTCATCGAAAAGAATGTTTGCATCCATTTTGTAATTCTCTGAACTTATCTTGGCGATAGCAGTTTTCAGCAGTACGTTTGGGCGTGGCTGTGTGGTTGAATGTAAAATGGCTGTATTGGGCAGACTAACTGTGTTTGTGTGAAATGGCTTAGCATCGGGGTTAAGTGTCTTGCCTTTCGTATGATTTCCGCAAATAGCTGTATGATGTTTACGTTTACAGTAGCGACACCTGTTGTGTGACTTACATGTTCTGACCTGATGTGTCTTAGAAAAGCAGTTAAAACACAGTCGTTTTCGCTTTACACACTGGATTCTGGCCTTCATGGTCGTTACTTTTTTGCAGTCAATCGGCAAGTGTTTTTCTCCACAAAATGCACATGTGATTCTCCTTTTACCAATTTTATCATCCTGCATTCTATGCCCATGAATCTGCTGTTTCTTTATACTTCTAGTACCAATGAAAAAGGACGCCGTCGGGATGTGTGCATCCGGGCACTCAACAGTTTCTCCGGCCTCTAAGATGTTGATTTCCTTTACAAGTGAGGCTGTCAGGTCAGATAACTTCCACTGACTGTTTCCATGGTCACGTGCCATGTTTAGCCTTATATCACCTGGTAATTTGTCTCTGATAATGGGGACAAGCAAATCGCCGTAAGATTCCTGGTACTGACCTAAGGATTCCAGACCGCGTATGTATGTTTCCAGTTGATCATGAAAACTCTGTAAACTCCATTTATTGTTTTCTGGTTTGGGAAGCTCAATTAAGGATTGCATGTATGAGCTTATTATCTTATGGGGCTGACCGAAACGCTGCTTCAGAAGATCTACAGCCTTGGCATAATTAGCGTTTGTAAGCGGGAAACCAGCAATGCAAGATGCAGCAGTGCCTTGTACCAAGGAACGTAAGTAGCTGAATTTATGGACATCTGACAAGGTATTGTTCGAATGCACCGATGAGTCAAAGCAGTCCCAGAAAGTTTGCCACTGTGTTATCTCTCCATAAAAGTTCGGCAATGTCAACTTCGGCAACTTGTGGTAATTACTTGTATTAGATTGACTTACTTGTTGGGGTTGGTTAACCTGTGTTGCTCCACTTGATGTACCTTGTATTTCCAAATCAATGTAGTGATTGTGGTTCTCGTTGTGTGTTGGCTGAACATATGTTATCTTCGTCACTCTGTCCCTGAGTTTTTGCAGTTTTAAGTCCAAATCAATTGAATATTCCTCGCCCTCGATCAGTTCCGCTTCTAAATCCAAAATCTCTGAGTGATTCACGATTTTATCGTTCAGGGTCTTTATGTGCGTCGCCTTTTCTTCTAGAATATCTAAAAGCTTCTTGAACTCGGAGGTGGTTAGCTCACTTTCAAACTTCTCCAACTGTCTAGAAACCACACTGCGCTGGGCGGCTCGTAATGAAATCAGCTTCTGTAGATGCATTGTAGTTGTATTGTTTTGTCACGGCACCAAAATGTGTGTTAGAAAGAATAACAGCTTCCAGGTTCGACCTTTAATCTTTAACTGATCTTGTATATATAACGTTAACATAAGTGACGTCATCGACGTCACATCAAAGTACGCCAAACGGCATAACGACGTTACGTTCATAACAAAGCTACTGTGCCGGAGACAAGTCTTTACACAGTATCGAAACAGAGGGAAATAATTGTGAAAGTTTGGGATGACATGTACGACTGTGATATTGGTGGTTCATGTATCACTGTTGATGGTGTTCTGCCCCACGCTACTGTGCCGGAGACCAGACTTTACACAGTATCTAAACAGAGAGAAATAAATGTGAAAGTTTGGGATGACATGTACGACTGTGATATTGGTGGTTCCTGTATCACTGATGATGGTGTGCTTCTTCTGGTGGACCATCTAAACAGGAAGTTTAAACGCGTGGACTTGTCTACAGAGACAGTAACAGATTACCTCGGCTTGATATCAGAGCCTAACGCTGTTTGTCAGTTCAGCAATACCGAGGCTGCTGTCAGTCTGGACAATAAGACTGTACAGTTTGTAAGACTGGGAGACAAGCTGACTGCAACTCGTACCCTATCATTTAACTTGATTTGCGAGGGTCTGGCGTACAGCAGCGGTAAACTGTTTATATCTGATTGGAGTACATCAGTATACATTTGTGACATGAATGGTAAGCAACTGCGGAGAATAACAACAGATGCCTCTGGTAAAGACATATTCATAAGCAACAAACAGATTGCAATCGGTTTTGAAGGAGATAAACTTTTTGTGGCTGACGAATATAATGGTTTGATAACACTTGACAGTCAGGGATATTATCAGTTCACTTTGAATACAAGTGAAATCCAAGTTTCGGAATTGCGAGGAGTGTGTACAGATGACAGATATGTATATATGTGTGGCAGAAATCCAGCCAAAATTATCCAGTTAACACGGGATTGCAAAGATATTGCACCGATAGGAACTGTTAAATAACCTTATTCAACATGTATTGATTCGCGGAAATCTAGATTATACGTTACGAAATATGACAGCGATGCGATAACTGTGTTAGAGCTTCTGTGAGAGGCACCGGTGCAGTACTTATGATATAAAAATATCCCAACGATGTGCATTTTTCAATCTGATTAAAATCATATCCTGAAAACCGCTACGCTATCAGGATCTGACGACGAGTAACTAAAACGTGTTTTTATCACAAACCTTTTGAACCAACCAGATTGTCGCCTACAAAATCGCGAAAGTGAAAATAAACATTCTATATTAAACCATAAAACGTGTTGAGAGCCTGCGTAAGACATATTTTGCTTAATTTTTTGTGTTTATGTAGTATTTTAGAAATTTTAGAAATATTTTCAAATTCACATACCACCTATCTGACTTTATCTATTTGAATATGTGAAGTCTGATCAGGGGTTTACCATAGTACAGTTCAGTAGTTTTGTTTCCCGCTGGTCTCATATTCTTGTATTTGCCGCTATGATTCCATCGAAATTTAACTGTATTATTGCTAAGAGAGAAATAACTGTGCGATAATTTGTTTCCTTGGTAAATTATATGTCTTGCTTTTGCGCGAAGATTTGTCCCGCGAAAATAAATAATACCACCGTATTTAGTAACACTTTTACAGACAATGGATAAAAAGACAACCGCGTAATACTTATAAGTTTCAGACACTGATTTTTATCGTCAACATTTACAGCGATTTTAATCTTGCAATTTTACCAGTATTATTAATAAATAAAAATTTAGAAAATTTGATGTTTCGTGTAAGTGACATTTTTAGTTTGAAAAGCTTTTTGTGCGTGAGTCCTTTATTGTCTTGTACATGTAACAGATATGGGCAATTTAATTGTTCTGTCTACGAGAAATTCTCATAACGTAAGTCTCATAAAGAAAACATACTTGTAGAAATATCATCATACGCGGATTGTGTGAGGTTGGTGCATATTAGTACCTTGTTTAAACCATCCTTGGCAAATTTCGTAACCCCTTGGATTTTTTTGTAAAATGATTGTGTGATATTTAAGTAGACTTAAATTTAGTTCAATAAACTGTACTAGAACAATAGCAAAACATGTTTCTCCCAGTGACTACAAAAGGAAAATTTGACATTCATGTTTGCATTGTTTATAACTATTGTTCTAGTAAAGTTTATCGAACTAAATTCTAAGACATTGTTAACCTTGATATAGACAACCTTCCTGTGACTGTAGTTTAATACTATGGTGGATAATTTGGAAGTTTGGACTCCCGGCAATAAGGCTACACTCAGTGAGAGAAATTGTTTCATATTTCTATTTTTTTATAATTCCTGATTGACCTGTAACATTTATATGCCCTATAATTGATATCTGAAGTAATAAGAAGATTTATAATTATTAAATAACATGAATTTTATGAAAATAGGTCACCACACTCCCCCCTACTTTAACAGAATATTGTGACAAATGATACCACCTTAATAAATAAGTGATTTGATATTGGCCCTTTTATTTTTCCGAGGGCAGTCGTATTGGCCCGAGGCCGAAGGCCGAGGGCTTATACGACTGACCCGAGAACAAATAACAAGGTCAATATCAAATCACTTATTTATTGACACTTTTATTAAATAACCACAAGTATTTGATCCAAGTCAGAAAATGCTTGTTTTTTGTGAAATCTTCACGTTGTAAATTTATAACACGTTCGGTTTTAGACTCTTACTCAGTCGTTATCAGTAAATAAACGTCAACTGTTTGGAAACTAAGTATATTTTGTTACGCAAAATCTCTGCGTCGACAAATAAACCGAGTTAATACAAACTGGCTGCCATTTCCTAGAGTTTCTTGCTGAAATCTGTATCACTTTTTCGGCCCTGCCTTATTAGCCAATCAAATTGCCTCAAATGCGGTCTTTATATCTATAACACTTTTCGGCCCGGGGCCGACAAAGTGTTAATGATAATGGCCCTGTTATAAAGCAGGCCGTCGTGTTATTGAACGTGGCAGATGCTTTTTATAGGGCAAATAACGTATAGTTATTTAATAATTGTAAATAATTTATTCCTTTGTACAGGTCATGCAGAAAAGCATATTCGATTCCAGGTAATGTTGACAATCTGTACAAAAAGATGGAATACAGTCGCGTGGAACACAATATCAAGTTGACAAAAACACAGATTGAATATGTCCAGAAAAGGAAAGAAACCCAAATTGAAGCGTTAAAGAGCTCTCTGAAGACAGCCGTGGATTCTGTCAAAACCTTCAAACAAGAGTTACAAACCTTGTTGGACGAAATCGAACAGCAGACAGTAACAGAGTTGAAGAAAGAATATAACAGAATTGAAAACTCCCTGGAAGAAGAAACCAAGGAAGCAGAAAAACAAATGGACGCCCTAAATAAAATGGCTGCCCAGCTAAAACATGCGGAAGGAAACAAATCGCAGGAATTCGTCTGCGTTAAAACGTATGACAAGCTCGCCAGAAAAGATAAAGAAAAGAACAAACAACATATTACATCGTATGAAACATTCATGTTCACGGCAGAACAGAGTATAAAGTCATATCTTCAGCAACTGAAGGTATTTGGAAAGGCAGGATGTACGAAATCAGCTGTTCTAAAGAGGCAACAAGCCTCGAAAGCCGAGTCATTATCTTCCGCCGACGCTGTGCCGGATACCAGACTTTACAAAGTATCAAAGCAAAGGGAAATAAAAGTGAAAGTTCAGAATGACAATGAAATATGTGATATCGTTGGTTCCTGTATTACTGAGGACGGTGTGCTTCTTCTGGTGGACGGTCGTAACAGGAAGCTTAAACATGTGGACTTGTCTACAGAGACAGTCACAGATTACCTCAACTTGACAGATAAGACTAACGCTGTCTGTCAGGTCAGTAAGACCGAGGCTGCTGTCAGTCTGAACAATTTCACTGTACAGCTCGTTCCTCTGAGCAATAAGATAACTGCCACTCGTATACTCAAATTTGAACATTACTGCTTTGGTCTGGCTTACAGCAATGGCAAACTTTATCTATCTGACTGGGATGAATCAGTATACGTTTGTGACATAAATGGTAAGCAGCTGCAGAGAGTAACTAAAGACGCCTCTGGTAAGAATATATTCAAGTATAGCAGTCACATTGCAGTCAGTCCTGAAGGAGACAAAGTGTTTGTGGCTGACCGTCATAAAAGTTAAAAAACACTTGAAAGTCAGGGAAATTATCTGACCACTTTAAATACAAGTGATATCCACGATGTGAGATTGTGGGGAGTGTGTACAGATGATAGAAATATTTATGTATGCGGTCGTGGTACTAACAACATCGTCCAGTTAACACGAGACTGCAAAGTCATTGCTCCGATAGCAACTGTTGGGTCATCTGACAATACATGTTATTCGATATGTATTGATTCTCGGAAATCTAGATTATACGTTACAAAAGCTAAAAGCGATGCGCAGGGGGTCCAACGTATTTGGTTTTTTCGGAAAAGTAAGTGAGCGACATGTTCTCTGCGGAACAAAATGGCGGAAAATTGTGTGATTTGGTGCATTCCAGGAGATATTTTGACCTGGTAAGTAGATTTATATCAATATTATCGTAATATAAATACGCCTACCCGGAGGCCAGATGTGTAAGCTCCACTCGGTTTTTTTAACTTATGTTTCTAGAGGCCTAAACAAAAAAGTTATTGAATGTATAAACTGAAAGATTGTTTGTTTACAAAGTGAAAATAGAAAATTGTGTGACTTAAAACTGTATTTTTTAGTCAAAATATAACGTTCTTGGACCTATTTTAGCGAAATTATTATCGAGTTTTTGCATATATTTCTTCACTGCGGCTTTTGCACTTTACATGGGTACTTAATGGCCAATTTTTTATGTTCAAACACCTTAAATGTTTGGCGTGGAAGTGGTAAGCATGTTTATGTTCGGTGCAGAATCTGCATAACACACTCATACGCTTTTATATAAATGAAAGTAAGACACTAGCTGACAAATGTTAAAAATCAAACCAAAAGCCAATATTTTACCCAAACACACGGATGTTCCTTTATATTTTTGCCCGAAAATGGCTTTACCGAAACAAGAACTTCATATGTATTTATAATATCAATTAGAATCTACCTACCCATTCTCGTGTTTGTTTGTGTGTGTGCGTGTGTGTGTGCGCGTATATAAAAATCTATACCCCGATATAAACTTCTTACTAGTCCAGTCTCTCTTCTTATTTTAGCTGGAATAATAAGTTGTATCTAGGGTTGCACCTGTAGAACTGCAAGTTGATGCGGGATGGGTAAATGTCATTTCACTATGCCCCGTATGACGCTCAAGTCTGATTCCCAGGGCTCTAAACTTATTATGGGTAACACGCTTTTGTAGCCTCCTTCAGTAAGCAAAATTACTTCCATAATCGTTTTTATTTTTTTTAAAGATGCTTTCCTTTTAACTTACACAAATCTCTAAATATTGTAAATATGACACAGAATATACCCAAACAACAATACTGAGCATAGCATTTTGTTATAAGGGTATTCCGAGAAATTTTGACAGGATTATAAGTATCTTGCATGAGTGTGAGGTGACGATGGAAAAATCTGTCACCGAGGGGGAACTGTTTTGCGGGAACGAGGCTCTGCCGAGTTCACACCAAAACTGTTCACCCGAGATGACAGATTTTTCTATCTTTACCGAATGTCCCATGCAAGATACTTTTTCTTGCATACCTTTAACTGTTCATTTGTGTATATGTATACAAACTAAATTTTGTTTCCTTACGCTGAAATATTGACGTAAACGTAAATCTTATTTTTAATGACGTCACTAACTTGAATAAATTACGTCAGATACTTGAAGACTGTAAACTGTAAACTCGTTGTCGCCAAAAGACAATGGCACTTGACTGTGTATTCGGCGAGCAACTTTACTTATCAAGAGGTAGAATAATATACAAGTATAATATGTGGTAGATAATTTTGCCTAACAAATACGCGATATGTTCGTATTTGGGTAGCAAATCGGCTTTTATTTTGATTATTAACATTTGTTATCAGCTCGTGTGTTACTTTCACTTATATTAACGCATACGAGTGTGTTATTCAGATACTGCACCGAACATAAACATGCTTACCACTTCCACGCCAAACAATCTTTCAGTTTATACATTCAATAACTTTTTTGTTTAGGCCTCTAGAAACATAAGTTAAAAAACCGAGTGGAGCTTACACATCTGGCCTCCGGGTAGGCGTATTTATATTACGATAACATTGATATAAATCTACTTACCAGGTCAAAATATCTCCTGGAATGCACCAAATCACACAATTTTCCGCCATTTTGTTCCGCAGAGAACATGTCGCTCACTTACTTTTCCGAAAAAAACAAATACGTTGGACCCCCTGGATGCGATAACTGTGCTACAGCTGGCGTGAGAAACATCGATCTATCCAATACTTATAATAGTATAAACAATTTTAAAACTTTCGCAAGTTAAAACTGTTTTAAAAAGTCAGAGAACTCTTAATAATAACATATACATGGTAACCTGACTACATGTACATGTCTGATTAAGGATAGGTCATTATGCTGTGATAAGCGTGATAAGCGATAGCAAGCTAGTGTGTACTGTTGATTTTAGTTTAGTAGACAATCATATTATACTTAGGTCTCAATAGTATTCGACACTAATTTTCGCCTTTAACTGACATTAAATGCCAACTTTGACCTCAATATTAATACGCAAATTCTTACTTGTATTTTCTTTATCATGTTTATATGAAAAAAAACAGCATTTGATGTTTGAAAGATTATTTGTATAGGATGTACTTGCGCTGCCTGGGCGAAATCAGAGGATATTCAATGGTGTTGTTCGAGCCTTTTTGGGGGAAGTAATATTTAATGTTCATGAGATTTGGTAAGAAAGTAAGAAATAAGTATTTAACTAGCCTATGAATTTCATAAAGGAACCAACTTTTAAGTTCTTGAAATTTTGCATCCCACATTCCGCTCACTTGTGTTTGTGATATCAAGTCATATTATATAACATTAATTTCTCTTATAAATAATTGTTTTTGTTTACATGTATATTGTAAGCACATGTGTTTGTGATATCAAGTCATATTATATAACATTAATTTCTCTTATAAATAATTGTTTTTGTTTACATGTATATTGCTAGCACATGTAAGCTAGGAACGAAAATGGCAGTCAAAATTTACTGACTAAAATATATATCCGGTTACATCAGCGAAATTTTTCAAGAATGCGAGGAAATGAGTAAGGAAATGAAAGAATACTGACACTTTTAGCAGTTTTGGTAGAAAAAAAAAAGCTGCGATCGACAGAAAAACCCAATGAATTACGGGTGGATCACAAACGATGTCCAAGTGCCGGTCAAAGCGTTGGGAGCTCCACGCCTAGAACCTCGACACCGGCTGTGCAGTGGATCGGAAGGACTATTGATCGGAATAAGCCACACGGGCCACTGCCGAATTTCTCTTTAATTTATGCAGTGCCGGTCGCAGAAAAAAACGTTGATGCAATCCTCGCCAAGCTTTGGAATTTCGGCGCAGCCAGCCATTTTCAGTTGACCGTGCTTGGGACACAGCTGTTATTTTTACATCGACACTTCGGTGTCCTGCAAGTGCTGGTCTCCCTTGCAGACAGAGGCCACTCAGAATCTACATGAAGTTCCAATGGGTCCCTTATATTAGGTGAGAAAGATCCTTTATATTTAGATCTATATTATTATTATTATTATTATTATTATTATTATTATTATTATTATTAAATTCTTTGAGACAAAAGTGTTCTGGTTGAGGCTTTTGCCTTCAAAATCAGGTTTCCGGGGTTCGAATCCATCCTGACCTGGGGGATATTGATGTAATTTTAGATCAAACACTTGTTTTTAAATGTAAAGTTCAAAATAAAAAGACGCAGATAGTCATTTTCAACTTACTAACGACACGTTAATTTTCAAAGGTCAAGGAAATCGAAAATAAAGGCATCCCTACCTGGACATATGCATTTAAAAATTATGTGCTGATTTACATACAAAAACCACAGGGTAGGGCCTCTGAAATCTCAAATTATGCTATATGTACATGTAATTATAAGAGGTTCTTCTAAATTCAATCATTTAGGGAGTTGTTACCAGTGATATTACGGTTACCAGTTGTTACCGTCTGCGCATGGCTAATGCGCTTTCAATGTCGTGGTCAAATAACGGCCATTTATAGATAAATTGTAGTCTATTGTTACTGCTAGCCTTGTAAAATCTGAATGTCCATCTTATTGTTATAACTTTAATAATAAACATGGCTCTGTTTTGAAATCCTGTGTATGTACGCTCATGCATTCATCCATCCATTTTTTTGCAAAGCGTCGCACCCAGTCAAGTCGTCTCTGGATCAGGGGACGTAATTTTTCCACAATCACGCACCAAATTTTTGTAAGCGATTCTCTCACTTAAATATAAGCTTATTAAATATTTCGGCAACTGATGGTAATTATATTATGGTTTTGTAACAGGTTAAACGCCAAGTTAAGGCGATGCATTAAGAAGGTACTTTGATCAGTACCCTAAATAAACAAAATTCTGAAAAATAATAATATAAATAAAAAAAAATGGTTTTGAAAACGGGTTTCCTCCAGGATACTCTAGTTCAAGTGCACCAATTTAATGTAAGATTTCAAAACTGTTAAAGGTCATGAATCTATTGATAGTTAAAACTCTGGAGGTTGAGGAGGAAAATATGTTAGGGCTGTTTGTAAAAAAAATAATATATATATAAAATAAAAAAAAATAAAAAAACAAGCCTTAAAGTCTCATCTGTTGGTCTAGCGCCAAAAGGCACAGGCGTTTTCATATTAATTACACAAAAGTTGTTGAGGGCGTGTGTTTTTTGTTTGCAGGTAAATTTATTATTGATTGGACAAATAATATGTGGTCTTTATCAACAGGTCGTCTTTATTTACAGGTGGTCGTAAGCTTAGGTTCGACTATGGTAAATGTTTTAATTTACTCAGAATCAACAAAGGTTCAATACTCAGATTTTGTTTATGCGGTACATATTCAGGCGTTATCCCATTCACCCATGGGATATTGATTAATTAGGCATTTAGCTAGGTGGCCTATATTTCATTGATAAGTGCATCTCAGTGAACATTTCTTCAGTTCAAGTTGCTTAATTTTCAAAACGTTTCCTAATTTCTTGACTTGGCTATTGCAATCATAACTGTAAGAAAAAAGACTGGTCAATTTTTGGATGATTCCATTTCACAGGGCATTTATACGGCAATAGTTCAAGATGAATGTTTTTGCCTATAAGAGGAGTTCCCTGCTGAGCCTTATGTCTGGTATAAATCTAAGTTAAGGGAGATTTGAATTTCATAGGATACAATAAATTACGTGTACTTTAAGGTAGGTTAAAAACAACAACAACAAAAAAAACAACAACCCATTAACCTCGAATAAATTATGTGTACTTTAAGGTAGATAAAAACAACAAAAACAACAAAACATATCAACATCGAAATGAGTAGGCTGTTTCTCATCGATATAAAGATGTTTTATTATTTTATAACACGAATGGTTGACTAACAGCGACCTTCAGTTTTTAATGAGAGTGCAGGTTACTTCTACTTTGGCTGTGTATACTTTGAGGGACCTTGGTCCTACCTGCAGTGGCTGCAGATATGGTGCACAACGAGATTCTGTCAAATATAAGATAAAGGTACCAATTGCATTGGCATGTTATGAGTAGAAGGAAAGCTTTTCCCAACTAAAATATATGTTTGTAATAGAGAAATCGTACAATTGGTACTTACGGCCTTGGACTTGTGGATTGCAAGTCAATATTGATTGAATTGATTGATTGATAATTGATTGAATTTAGTTTATTTATTTATTTATTTATTTTTGTCGTCTGTACAATTTGGTACTTACGACGGACTTGTTGATTACAAGTCATTATTGATTGATTTTATATTTGGTTTAATTTAATTTGATATGATTTGATTTGATTTATTTATTTATGTTTGGAATCACCAACAGTTTCATATTTTTTGTCGTTTGTACAAATTGGTACTTACGGCCTTGGACTTGTGGATTACAAGTCAATATTGAGTTGAGTTGAATTGATTGAAAAGATAGATAATTGATTGCTTTTATTTTATTTTATTTTGTCGTTTGTACAATTGGTACTTACGATCTTAGACTTGATTTAATTTGATATGATTTGATTTATTTATTTCTGTTTGGAATCACCAACAGTTTCATTTTTTGTCGTTTGTACAAATTGGTACTTACGGCCTTGGACTTGTGGATTACAAGTCAATATTGAGTTGAGTTGATTGAGTTGAATTGATTGAAATGATAGATAATTGATTGCTTTTAGTTTATTTTATTTTGTCGTTTGTACAATTGGTACTTACGATCTTAGACTTGATTTAATTTGATATGATTTGATTTGATTTATTTATTTCTGTTTGGAATCACCAACAGTTTTATTTTTTGTCGTTTGTACAAATTGGTACTTACGGCCTTGGACTTGTGGATTACAAGTCAATATTGAGTTGAGTTGATTGAGTTGAATTGATTGAAATGATAGATAATTGATTGCTTTTAGTTTATTTTATTTTGTCGTTTGTAAATTGATACTTACGATCTTAGACTTGATTTAATTTGATATGATTTGATTTGAATTTATAAATAATGTTTGGAATCACCAACGGTTTCATTTTTTGTCGTTTGTACAAATTGGTACTTACGACCTTGGACTTGTGGATTACAAGTCAATATTGAGTTGAGTTGAATTGATTGAATTGATAGATAATTGATTGATTTTAGTTTATTTTATTTTGTCGTTTGTACAATTGGTACTTACGATCTTAAACTTGAGTTAATTTGATATGCTTTGATTTGAATTTATAAATAATGTTTGGAATCACCAACAGTCTCAATTTTTGTCGTTTGTACAAATTGGTACTTACGGCCTTGGACTTGTGGATTACAAGTCAATATTGAGTTGAGTTGATTGAGTTGAATTGATTGATTGATTGATAATTGATTGATTTTAATTTATTTTATTTTGTCGTTTGTACAATTGGTACTTACGATCTTAGACTTGATTGCAAGTCAATATTGATTGATTTGATTTGATATTTCATTGATTGTATGATGATTGATTTATTTAAGTTTAAATCCTTCGTTTGAAAAAAATGCTACTTAAAAAAGTTAGACTTGCTGATTACGAGTCAATATTGATTGACTGATTGATTGATTGATGATAAATTGATTTAAGTTAAATTCTGTGGTATGTACAGTTGGTACTTGCGGCTTTGGACTTGTAAATTACAAGTCAATATTGATGGATTGATTTTTTAGGTGATTGATTGACTGATAACTGTTGTGATTGACATCTGATGGATATATGATTTGGGTTTTGGTATAAGGCCAAAACACTCGGCTTTCAAACTACAAATTTGCATTCTAGTGGTCTGTTTTTACCCAACGGTGTACATTTGTCGCTTGTCGAAATGACATATTTTTGTTAACAATTCAATCTGCTCTGGAATCATTTCAGACGAGCCCGAATTCTATACATGTACTCGACCGTATAAATTGTTTATTAGGCCTGGCAGTATTGAACGTTTATTTAAATTTCTGGAATGGGAACACCATTTTAATAGTCATGTCAAAAATTTGTATTGTTGGCGTGAGCGCAACTGGCGCTCATTGGCAGAAAATTTTTGACATTTAATCCATGAAAATTGGATTGATTAACATTTGATTGATTATTTATTTTATTGATAATTGAATTTACTGACGTTTGATTGGTATTTGATTTAATTGACATTTAATCGATAATTGATTTGATTGATAATTGATTTGAATGACATTTGTTTGATGATAATTGATTATTGATTTGATCGATTATTGATTTGATTGATTAATTATTGGATTATCATTTGATTAATTATTGGATTATCATTTGATTAATTATTGGATTATCATTTGATTAACTTAACATTGAAATTTGATCAAACTTGAACATTGATGATTATTGTCGACTGCCAGGCCATATTATGCCAAATATTAAACAGTTATACATGGTTACTATATTGTTGAATTTATTTCCGAGATAATAAGCATTATCGGCTATAGACGATAATGCCATTTATAGAAGGAATAAGTTAATGTTGATGCTTTAAGAAAGGGACGTAAATCATGATGAATGATTTAGTAATACATTTTCGAGTTATCTTTTGATGACGTATTCTTTGACGTCATCAGCACATGTAAGCTAGGAACGAAAATGGCACCCACCCACCCACCCTTAAATTCATTTTTTGAGTGAACGTGGCTGCTCTCCTTTTTTCTGTATTTTTTCAGATTCACAAAATCAGCGTCTCCTAGATCAAGCCAATCTAGTTTCTCCGGTTCCAGTTTTGTGTTACGATCCCCATCATGTCAGGCGGTCGACGTCACACCACGTCAGACAGTCGGATTAATATTTGATGCTGTGCATAAGAGACTTTTCGTCGTGTTGGTGGAAAATGTGACAATTCACAAAATCAGCGAAATCCGTATCAAGCCAATCTGGTTTCTCCGGTTCTTGATTTGCGTTAAGACTCCCATCACGACAGGCGGTCGACACCACACCACGTCAGGCAGTCGGCGAAATGTTATATGCTATGCATAATAGACTTTTTCGTCATGCTAATGGAAAATTAACAATTAATAAAATCAGCGATACACGTATCAAGCAAATCTGGTTTCTCCGGTTCTTGATGTGTGTTAAGACTCCCATCACGACAGGAGGTCAACACCACACCACGTCAGGCAGTCGACAGAATGTTTGATGCTGTGCATAATAGACTTTGAGAATATGAACTTTAAATGTGAACTTATCTTAAGTGATAAATTACAATTTGTCAATGCACTTATTTCCATATATACTGTTTGGAATCTCCAAAAGATATAAGATGAATTCCTTCCCCTTTGTACATTTGGTCCCTACGACATTGACATGTTGATTACAAGTCAATATTGATGAATGCAGAAAATTTTTGACATTTAATCCATGAAAATTGGATTGATTAACATTTGATTGATTATTTATTTTATTGATAATTGATTTTACTGACGTTTGATTGGTATTTGATTTAATTGACATTTAATCGATAATTGATTTGATTGATAATTGATTTGAATGACATTTGTTTGATGATAATTGATTATTGATTTGATCGATTATTGATTTGATTGATTAATTATTGGATTATCATTTGATTAATTATTGGATTATCATTTGATTAACTTAACATTGAAATTTGATCAAACTTGAACATGGATGATTATTGTCGACTGCCAGGCCATATTATGCATAATATTAAACAGTTATACATGGTTACTATATTGTTGAATTTATTTCCGAGATAATTGTTTTTGTTTACATGTATATCGTGTTAATTTGTAAATTGTCAATAAAAACTGTACTTGTATTAAATGGAATCCACAAATCATATTTCTTGTATTTATTTGCAGCGTTACATGGTATGTTTTAAACTATGCAATGTATATGTTGAAGCCATAAACATTGACAATATCAAGAGCACATGTGAAATATTTAATATGCAGATTGTTCGTGGTGTGTTGCTACAAAGTTATCAGTATGCACCAGTTCTGAGCAAATAAATTCACACTGTCCCTGGATGAAATAGAGATGGAAACGGTTGTTATTTGCGCTGAACCCGGGGCTAGGCGGCGTGGGCTGTAATATGCATTTACATTTCTGGGACATTTGTTTTGCCACTGACCGTGTCAAGGCGCTAGACCCAAGTGTTCTCTATGCCGTTAAATGTTTGTGGCGTCTTATTTGAATTGACATACTTATAACACCATGCTCTCTTTCCTCTCTTCTTCTTGATGCGTGTGGAGGCTCTGTTTTGTGAGTGTGGCGATTTCTGATATGCATAATTCACTTTTTATCCATTATATTCTCATAGAAAAAGATCTTTCATGACGTGATATTTGACTCAAAATAACCTTTGTTATGAGAAGAAGTTAACCTAAGAGTGTTGCAGTTTTAATGTTGAAACAAATTTCTTTTAGAGCATTTTATATTGTGTTTTGCTTAATTAAAGTTTGATTTGCGAAAATCTAAAAAGTATTGGCCGACTAGAGATTCGCGCCTTTTTAAAAATCGTCATCCAAAGTTCAAGTTGTTCTCCATATGAATGCGGAAAACCAAAACAAGAATACAAAGATTTAAAAATACAATAAATAAAAGGTAAAATGAACCTACAGTTTAAACAAAAACGTTCATTTGACCTTTGGTATTTTCGAAATTGTGGAAAATACCTGCAGAGGGAGACATTGTCAAATGAAATAGAAGGAAAATATAGAGGTACAGTGCCATTAATAAATACATTAACGGAATAACTGTTTGTTCCCCGATGCTATTTCTTTACCTCTTTATTGGTAAAAAGAACTCAGCTGCAATAAGAGTGTTTAATTAAGAGACAGCATGCTATTTTTGCATTTGCCTTCTGTGACTCCAACTCTAACCAGACAATTTTGGTTTATGTTTACCAGTTGTTATGTGCCGCTCAAGGGCAAATAAAAATCTCTTATTTTCAGAAGATCAAAGATAAAATTCCGTTAAGCAAAGCGTTAAAGTGTGAAGGGGATTTGATCATCACAAACAGACACGCTTTGACCGAGAACGCTACTGTTCAGTTATATGTATGTGTGTTCAACAATGCCAAAAAAATCGCGTGATCAGTCTTTCCTTTAAGTTAGTACCTTATCTTATTTTAATAAGGTTTTTATTCAGGGATTCATGTCGTACACGAAAAAAGAATATGTGCAACGAACAGGCCCGGCGTCTTTCATACATGCTAATAATGTGCAAATTTTGTTTGATTTACTCATATACAATCGTTCTTTGGATAAAGTTAAACTTAAAAGCAAAGGGTGTAGATCTTCATAAGGTGCACAGATATGCCAACTATTAACGAATCTACACTAACTTCCGGTGTGATTTAGTACAAATCCATGGAGTGCACGAGAGATAGAGAGAGAGAGAGAGAGAGAGAGAGAGAGAGAGAGAGATGTTCTATTCCACATTTGATAAGATAATACAACATGATGTTAAATAGATTTTATAAAAAGCTACACGCAATCTCAGTGATACTCAACTGGAGCAGAGAGGCTAATTACTCGGCACTTAAAATTGTTTTCAAATGTTTGGCCCGTTTTTGTTTAAATGGTGTTTTCTTCGGTACGAAAGCGTTTTTAAAAATTCAAGATGACTTCCAAATATCGCAAAATATATATATTATTTTCGGAAGATGTTATTAAATCTTAAATAACATTTAATAATAAATATTGCTAGAATACACAGTCATTTTATTTATTTAAACTTTACGAAGTCATTCATCGTGTTTACGTAACATATTATATTTACACGTATTAAAAAGGTATACATAAACTTTACCAATATTTAAAATGAATTTTTTAAAATGTTTCTCATTGTGAAAGCATTATCAGAATTTCCTAACATGTTGTTTTTTTTTATTTTAACTAATTATTGAAATCCATTATTTATATCTAAAGTTTATTAATTTCTGTTCGCATTATTATATTTATTCCAAAAATGTTGACGTTTATAAAAGCAATGAAGCCTTATAATATTCAATTTATAAAAAGAAATATTCTTCTGCCGGGGAAAGGTGGAAATGGATTATTAAAATATTCTTTTAGCACTAATCTACATACTATAATAGTTGACAAAAGAATCTGTTAACAAAAATATCGAAAGACTCAAACATTTTTATAATGTACCCGTTAATACATTGTAACAGCATTGTACAGAGAGACCCAATTAATACATACGGCGTGAATTGAAGCATATGTTAACAAGATTAAAAAAACATATTCTAACAAAAACGCATTTTGTAAGTTTTATTTCTTTAAACGTGTTAAATGGCAACTAAAAATACTGATAACGTTCTAATTAAAGTGAAATTTATATATTTTCTAATGTAATTGTAACTGTTTCTTGTAATGCCAGTTAAAATATGTTATGCTGATCATAGAAATTTAAGGAATTAAATTGTCAAAATAATTAAATGTTTTTATCGAAAACGCTTTTTCTGTACGAGTTTGATGGTTTCTGAATTATATGAAAATAAAACCTCTTTTGAGATCTGTGTTTAAGAATCCAAATAAATGTATTCTTAACATACAAAACTGAAAAATGAAGACGTTCCAAGTTACTGTTGCATGTGCATGCAGTATGTTTTATATTTGCAAAGACATACTAGCCTTAGTACAAATCGATATTTTTCGATAATTAGAACACAGTAAAATCAATTGGTTGTATTTATCTGTAATAGATAATGATAATCAAACACAAAAAGATTTTCGAAAATGCGTCGATAATTAAAATAGTAAACTTTAGTCTAGTTAATCTTCCAACTGCTAGGTATAGATTTCAGCAGAAAAAGGCTGACGTACCAATAATATGACCTTCAGTCACGAATTCTCTATTTTATTAATACATCTTACCTATCCCGTTCATTCACACCGGTGATACAGTCATACATGCCCTGTGCCCTTTTTTTCTATATTCGATCCAGTAATGCGTCATGTACAACTGGACTGTACGGAAGCGTTTATTTAATTGTCCTCGTCTTGTTGTTTTCCTTTTGGTAGAAAACGTACAAAATAAGTCGCCTTTGTATCCGTACAAGCTGAAAATAAATCGACTTTCTTTCTTTCATTTACGTTAAAATCGAAATTTTAAACGCAAAAGTCAGCTTGTTTGTGGCGACTTTCTACTTTTGAAAGGAAAACAACAAGACGATGCCAAAACTGCTTCTGTAGAAAACGGTATGCGAGATCGCGAAACAACAATGCGAGATCACGACAACAAGAAATATATGATGCAAGGCAACGAAAGTACTTAATATCACGCCTTCGCATCATACTTTCACGACCGCGCATCGTGTTTTCGCGATCTCACATCATGCTTCCGTTCGAGAGGTCGAAACAACGATTGTCCCGACGGAACATGGTACTTTTCAATATCCTAGGATGTATACATGTATAGTTAAGATAAGTAAGTGTATACTTTTTACGCGATATTTATATTCTAAGATCTCTATCAAAATTTTATTGTTTTTATAGTACATGTATTTGGAGGACAGGGTTTATAATAAAGTAAGCCGCATAATATATATTTATGCTACGTACATCTGTTCAATTTTCCTGTTTCAAGATCTAGTTTCATGGACATGTAACAGGAAAAGAGCAAAAACAGTTTCAAACACAAGTTCAACAACTGATACACATACCTAACATTTGAAAATGATTGCGAATTATTATCATAATGCGAGATTGACATTTCTGCAACATGAAATATTTTTTAATTAGAGGGAATATTGTGAGAACCTATATTTGACATTAACACTAAACGTATGTAGCAATTATTTACAATTGATGTAACAATTGAGTAAAAAAACAAACTCCAGACCTTTGGTAATAGTCGCATTGCTAACTTGAGAATATGAGTGCAATAAGAATCGGGGGAATTTATGTTGTATAGTTTTGAATAACATTCTTTGGTGAGTGAAAAATCGCGGACACGGACGCGGACACGGATCAAGGATCACGCATCACGGAACCATGGAATACCGGCCTTAGTGTGAAAACACGCTGCGCAATAGCCGTCTACAATCATTGCACGTTCATCAATAAAAAGAAAATTACCATAATCTCTTTAACGGCAAATGCAGTTCAATAGAACTGTGCACAAATACATGATATTAACGCATTTTTATTTCGCGTATATTAAAATAGATGAAAAGTTAACTTTAAAAGCAAAGTTCTAACAATTTGTTACGGTATTTTGTCACTTTGCACTTTCCCACGCGCCTGAACAATCATCACATTTTTTTTACTTTGCATAAAAAGGCAGTTTCGTATTGGAAAACATTAATTTTGTATTTCATTTTTGCATTTTGAACGATGTTTTATCTATATTTAATTTTCCTTGTTTGATATGGTTTTGCTTTATTGCATGATTAATTGCAAAGCAAAATCCTGGCTTATGGTTTGATTATTTATTCTGTGAGTATTTTAGGCTAAAAAATAAACTTAAAACAAGTATATTTACAAAAAGGTGTGTCCATATCCGCAGTGTGCGTGACGAAGTTTTACCCCTTTGAAGTCTAAAAAACATCCAATAATTTCAAATTAGGTAATATTCAATATTGCAATTTCTTGCATTGTAACTTTATATTCAAATGTAACGTGAAAAAAAATCATATTTAAAATATCCAGTGTAGCATTTCAACGCAACTCTATTAAAACACGGGTGTTGTTTCTTGTTAATCAATCGAATATCATGTTGCTTAAATATAAATCCGGCTAGCGCTTTCGGTCGTAATAAATCAAAAGACATTCTGGAGAGGTTTAACACAAAGCCAACATATTTACAATGACTGGGCGTAGACGTAAAAATCTGTCGCGATTACAAAACGCATAAAGTCGCTTAAAACATGCTTACTTTTGTGTTTATAAGTCCGTTTTGTCATACGTGATAAAAGGAAAGTCGACTTATTTTCAGCGTTTACAGTTACAATGTTGGCATATTTTGTACGTTTTCTATTAAAAGGAAATGAACAAGATGATGCCTTAAAACGTTTCCGTACATACACAGCAAGATAACGAAAACGCGAGATCGTGAATCAACACTGCGAGATCGCGAACACACGAAATATATGATGCAAGGCAACGAAAGTACTTAAAATCAATCCTTCGCATCGTACTTTCACGATCAAACACCATGCTTCCGCCCAAGAGGTCAAAAGGGCAAAACAACGATTGTCCCGACGGAACATTGTACCTTTCAATACCTAGGATGTATATAGTTAACTATAAAAGATGTTTCCTCTAGCTGGGAGAGAACCCGCACTGTCACGGCGACAGCGCCTAGCCATGCAATTACTGCGGCGCAACAAATTGAGCTAACCGGGACAACCCAAAACAATTTGATCGGATAGCAATGATATACGAAAAAAACACTGCATGACATAGGTAACGGGTTATTTTAGTGATAACAATACTGACTATATGTACGGGGAGACTTTTTGCGACCGTCATTGTATTCTCTTTATGCGATATTTATATTCTAAGATCTCTATCAATATTTAATTTTTATAGTATTTGATAGGCAGGGTTTGTAATAAAATAAGCCGCATGATAACTATTTATGATACGTACATCTGTTCAATTTTGCTGCTTCAAGGTCTAGTTTTATGTAACAGGAAAAAAAAAACAAAAACAAGTTCAACAAATGACACACATACCCCAACATTTGAAAATGATTTCGAATAAATATCATAATACGAGGCATTTCTGCGGCATGAATTATTTGTTAATTAGACGGAATATTGTGAGAACCTATACATTTGACATTAACAATAAATGTATGTAGCGAATTGATGTAACAACTGAGTAAGAAAAAACAAATTCGAGACATTTGATAATAGTCGCATTGCTAAATTGAGAATATAATCGGGGGAATTGATGTTGTATGGTTTTGAATAACAATCATCACACATTTTATTATTTCCATATAGTGGGTTTCATACATGTATAACATTGGAAACCATTTGTAAATCATTTGTGCATTTTGAATGAATTTTCGTCTTTATTAAATTTTCCTGGATTGATATGTTGTTTTCTTTATTGCATGTTTAATTGCGAAGCAATTCCTTGCTTATAGTTCGATTATTTATTCTGTGAGTATGTTTTGCTAGAAATTAACTGAAAACAAGGTTTTTACAAAACGAGGTGTCCATATCCGCAAAGAGTTAGTGACGAAGATCCACCTCCCAGAAGTCTGCAAACATTCAATAGTTTCAAATAACGTAATATACAATATTGCAATTTCTTGCATTGTAATGTTATATTCAAATGTAACGTGAAAAAATCATATTTAAAATATCCAGTGTAGCACTTCAACGCGACTCCATTAAAACACGGGTGTTTCTGGTAGAACAGCGCATTATCAAATGCCTTACATCCTTACGGAAATCTCGCCCAGCAAGACAGTACACATAGAAGTTGAAACTATTGTTAAAGAAAACCATCGCTTTTGAGAAATGGAACCAAAATGTAAAATTGTTAACATTGTCTTTATATAGAAAATTATAACCATTCTCATATTGCTGGCCAAATGCTATATAAAACAAAATCTTTAGAATCACAGATACACAGTGAAGAAGTCCTGTAACGACTGTAAGGATTGTGAATGTCGCAAATGCCTCATTTCGGCGTTCTCTCCCTGTAACTGCTTGAACTTTTCTCATGCGAAACATCTGAATCAGGATCAGAACGTTACACACAATAATAAAAATTAAGGGCAGAATCCCTAAAACCCATATAATTTAGTTCTGTCGTAAAGTTATGATTTTCTATAGTCCCATCAGGATCACATTCGTAGAAGATTATTTCGGAGTTTTTGATCTCAAGCATCCATAGACAATGCAGTATGACAAGTATAATTACAATACATCCAAAAGATAATAATGTTCTCCTTTTAGAAGGTTTCCACGAGAATTTCAGTGGAAAAAGTATGCTTACTGTTCTCTCTACAGATAACGTTACAATAATCCGTGGCGATATCTGTGGTCCAATTTCTAATATCAATCTAGTAACCGAACTATTTTCACAATATTCAATGCCAAAAAAACTACCAGGAAACAATAATACAATGAAATAAATTAAGACGAAAAAAATCAAAACAAAAATGTCACATAGAGCGAGAAGCTTAAAGTTGAACGAGCACGATAGAACTTTACATCTCGGTCCCTTGTTCCAGACGATCAGCGAAATGGAATTTCCTAATACTCCGAAAAACAATAAAACACTTATTGTAGACAAATAAATATTATTTACCAGCAACATAAAATTGTTTTCGTTTATAAATGAGATGTTCTTTTTATAACTATCCGAGTTATTCGTTTCATCCATATCGGTGGAAGTGTTAATTGTTTGTGTGGTTGTTTCAAATGTTCTGCTTGTTCGTAAATGTTCTACGCATGTTCAATACTCTGTGCACTAATAAGGTCAATCGATCAATAAGAGAATGTCATCCTACTTTGAAAAATGGATTAGTACTTTTTTCGATACAAAGTTACTTTCTATTTACACAAGATTGTGTAGAATAAAAAAAATTAAACATGCCTATCAGTGATCAGTAATATGTTGTCTTTGTTGTTTCTGTGAAATGCTTTCGTTGTTGTTTCAGTGATATGTTGTCTTTGTTGTTTCAATAATATGTTGTCATTGTTGTTTCTGTGATATGCTGTCAGGAATGGCTAGATTCAGAAGACGCTGTCTCCCCATACAGACAAAAAGTATAATGAAAAAGGAAAGAGCATGGGTAAAGTAATGATTATTTGAAAATATATACCACAAACAATTAACAAAACTGACATCCAGAGGGATGACCGCATTGGAACACTCAGTGGCAAAATAATTTGTACCGGGATTCGAGGTGTAACCAATTTCTAGCATGACTAAGGAGAAATTGAGAACTTGGTTAGTTGCATATTACTTATTAATGAATGGGAAATAAATTTTGTTGAAATATGTTGCTTGCCATAGTAAAACGATAAAAGGAGATTGACATGGGTTAAAAAATTGGATAGTGTTGAGTCATTATAGCAAATATTCTTATTGATTCGAATGTCATTCTTTAGGATCACCGAAATAATTAAAATCATGACCAGCGTTCATAGAAAAGTTCTTTTGTAAGTGACAGTAATTACCGTGTAACTCGCTTTGCTTACATCTTTGGTTGCACAACAATTGTGGAATACCTGTTAAGGTTCTTAGGGAAACCTTAAAAATCAATACGGACCTTGATCAGTTTATTTTATCCCCGCAATCGTGTTATTATTAATTTTCTAAAGAACTTTGGTTTTAAATAGGTCAAATAAGAAAACCCTCCAACTTCTGTGGTAAAATTTTATTTAGCGATGGCTTAATTTTCGCGTATTTCGCGCTCGGGCCAGTGCGCGAATTTAAAACCTAAGCTAAAATTTAAACAAAAAGTTCCACATACGTATCCGAAAAGTGTTATGTCCGAATAGACCTACACTTCATATATAGATGCCCGTAGAAGTATCAAATAATTATGTTAATAAAGAAAATATAATTATTTATAATATATTTTATTTATAATTTCTTTTGGAATATGTTTAATGTTACTTCAAAACTTGAACGACAATTTAGTCCGCGCATTGAGGTCAGGTCACGTTTTACCAAACAGTATCGTTGTCATCTCATTTGTAATTCATCAATACTTTTTTGAGTAACTGTTTCGCAATGAATTGACACTTTTGACCATAAAACGGGTACGAAATTTAACATGCCAATTATGATATGAATGGTCGAGATTGCTGGATCAAACGGGTGTATTAGGTGCCCAAGAACCATTTATAACAGGTTCAGTACAGGGAATACTTACAAATCTGACATCTGCACCCGAATCAACTTTGATGTCGAGCTTAAAACCACAATTGCTATTGACAATAGATGAACAGCCAACGTTGGCAACTGTGTTGGCACCAGGTGCGAAGAGAAATCAAACAGTTTATTTTGGTAATCTGGACGCTAGCGAGAACCAAAAACAAAGACATGCTTCTCAAACAATGATTTTAATCAAGGCAAGTATGATTTTATTTTAACTGTTTTAGATATCTTATGCATTTCCGTAACTGCTCAAGAACATGCCCAATTAAACCGAGCCTGTGATATTTTAAAATTTTTCGTGTAAGGCAGCTTTAAAATTTCCCTTTCAAAGAAGACGTGTTTTGCAGTGATGGTTACGTTTATTTGGGTTATCCGATCAACTTTTTTTTGAAGTTGTCACGGCTAGTCCAAAAGGAAGCGTAATTTAAACGGTTCAAATAAGGACAATCTCATTTTCATCCATCTGAACGTTTTGGCTCTAAATGGTTGGTATTTATTTTTCTTTGGCATTCTTTTTATGAATATTTACTTTTTCATAACTGCAGTTATAACTATAAGTTACTGGTAAGAAGTTAGATGTTGTATTTACATTTGAAAAAAATTAATGAAATTTAACATATATACGGGATATGAAATGGTATTGTTTTCTATTGCAGATATTGCAGGGCGGTTGCGCACAAGTAGACTCCGAAGATAGTGAAGAAAATTGAAAACATCTTCTTGCTTTATGAAGACTATACAGTATAATAAAAACTAAACATTTGTTTCGAAACGAATTAATGTGTTAAATGAGAATTGAATCTTGACCTAAAATGTTAATTGTTGCATCTCTAACTACTGTCAAACAAATTATTTAATCGCCCATTTTTTATGCAAACCCGAACCTTTTTGTAGACAAGAAAATGAAATCGAAACCTGAACCTAATATTTTAACTACAATTACTCGAGCATCACGACTGTTACATAAAATGAACCAACATATTTGATACTTCTTTTTCATTTATTTTATGTTCCTGTGTGTGCCTAGATTCCGCAATTTTCGCACATTTCCGTAGAAGCTGCTGCACGCATGCGGGAAGTGAGGCTTTGATTAGAATTCTAGATAACAGTATGCGGGATGTGAAGTTTTGATTAGAATTCTAACATAACCGTATGCGGGAAGTGAGTTTTTGATTAGAATTGTAAAATAAGATAAATATCCAAATTGTTTTAGATAACAAAGGCGGTAATTTGACAATCACCAGTAACAATTGTCATGTAATGGTTGACATGTAACGAAATTTGAATGCCGTGCGGAAGTTCTGGCGAGCAACTAAAATGTGTTTCGTGGTTTCTAATTCGTCCAGATACTGTTCTGTAAATACAGACATACTTTGTTCAAATAATTGTTGGTTCAGTAATTACTCACTTGATTCTTATGCCAGCGTGTACGTTTGTTGCAGTACGACGGTTGTTCTATATGTAACGAGTATTGTACCAAGCTCGATCACGCTTTGCACGATCACGCCCGAGTAGATATATTCCTCCTTCCTTTCCGAAGGTATAAACAAGAACCTTCAGCACTACAGTATTCGTGATTTTTATAGAGCCAGTCGTTGATCGCTGTTGTAAAAAATAGTTGAGAAACGAGTTGAGGATAAGAAGCTTACATAAAAGTTCGCGCAAAACTCGGTTATTCGGTAAAGCAGTTTTTTTACCGAATTGGGGAAAGTAAATAGTCTGATAAGGTATATCATGAGACAGTACGAGGGAGGAGGAAGAAGATTCTAACTGGCAAAGTCTGTAAACAAAATCTGGCTGACCTGTTACGGTAACGGATAAGACGAATGTTTCAAAAGTCAGGAAAATAATTGAAAGTGATTCAAGTAGTACATGCATTTAGGAATGACATATCGCTTTCATTTCATTTTGAAAAGTACGAAAGATTTCTCCCTGATGGACATATTTTGACAGTTGACAAAACAAGTACGATTATAAACAGCTAAGCAATCGCACAAAATGTTTCCAAACCTTAATCAAAGACAATTTGGCAATGCAAACTTGGATGCTTTAAACGGAACATGTTGTCGCAATTTCCAACCAGTCAGAAAAAACTCGGAGGTAAAAGCTATGGTGGCTGATTTATGCCATTTCGTTTTTTCTTTTTTTTCGCCGCGAAATAACGCCAAGCGAAAAGACGAAATAACGTAAAAACGCCAGGCGAAAAGACGAAATAACGAAAAAACGCCACGCGAAAAGACGAAATAACAAAAGAACGCCACGCGAAATAACGAAAAAACGCTATTTTTGCGCGAAATAACGAAAAGTCGCCGTGCGAAAAAACGCCAATTTAACTGCACAAAATAGCGTTTTTTCTAGTTTCGCCTGGCGTTTTTTCGTTATTTCGCTTGGCGTTTTTTCGTTTTTTCGCTCGGCGTCTTTTCGCTCGGCGTTATTTCGTTATTTCGCCTGGCGTTTTTTCGTTGTTTCGCGTGGCGTTTTTTCGTTATTTCGTATTTTCGCGTGGCGTTTTTTCGTTATTTCGTCTTTTCGCGTGGCGTCTTTTCGTTATTTCGCTTGGCGTTTTTTCGTTATTTCGTATTTTCGCGTGGCGTTTTTTCGTTATTTCGTCTTTTCGCGTGGCGTTTTTTCGTTATTTCGCTTGGCGTTTTTTCGTATCTTCGCGTGGCGTTTTTTTCGTTAATTCGTCTTTTCGCGTGGCGTCTTTTCGTTATTTCGCTTGGAGTTTTTTCGTTATTTCGCGTGGCGTTATTTCGCTTGGCGTTTTTTCGTCTTTTCGCCTTCCGGTTGACATGCGCAAAGTGTAGCAACAGTAAAGCTGGGCATATGGGTAAAACAACTATTCACGGACGGAAGGAGGGAAGGACAGACAGACGGACAAACGAAGACCATGTCTATACCCCCATCCCGCTACGCGGCGCGGGATAGAAATGGAAGGGCAGAGGCAGTACCAATGAATTTTCCCAACCACCACCACCAAAAAGTTTTGATTGGTGCGAGTTTTGAGAAAAAAAAAGTCAAAACAAGAAATGCAGGTGGGGTGAGATGGATAGGTGCCTGAATTCCTACCCAATCCCAACAACAAAAACATTTGTTGGTTCGAGTTGATTAACAAATACAATAAACTAGAGCTCCGCGAGTTAGATGTGTCGCCTAACGAAATGTTTGTTTATTGATCTGCAGTTATTAGCAATGTATTTGCACAAAATTTACATATAAAATAACCTTTTAATTGTCTGATTGCAAGAAACATGCACAACAAGTTAAGTCCTTGGCAAGAAAGGCACTAAAATCAATCAATGGAATAATTTAAAAGAATGACAAGAAATGCTCTATAAAGTCAATCAAAGGGGAATAATTTAACGACATTAATGGGACAAAATATGAGCAATATTGTCGCAAAGCATACCTAACACTGCTTTTATGAAACATGCATACCAAGTTTGGAGTCATTTGAACATATTGTGACATTGCTACGCTCCTAACAAGAAATGCTCTATAAAATCAAAGAAAATTAATTCAAAAACGGAAGAAGGTAGAGTTACGGTTTTTGTGCAGTGCACTTCGAGTCATTGCAAGAAACATGCATACCAAGTTTGGAGTCATTTGAACCTATGGTGACAGTTACGCTCCGCACAAGAAATGCTCTGTTAAATAAATCAAAGGGCAATAATTAAAAAACGAAAGAAGGAAGAGTTACGGTTCTTGTGCATTGTACTTTGAGTCATTGCCAGAAATATGCATTCCGAGCGAAGAGACGCCAAGCGAAATAACGAAAAGACGCCAAGCGAAATAACGCCACGCGAAATAACGAAATAACGAAAAAACGCCGGGCGAAAAAACGCCAAGCGAAATAACGAAAAGACGCCACGCGAAAATACGAAATAACGAAAAAACGCGTGCGAAATAACGAAAAGACGCCATGCGAAAAGACGAAATAACGAAAAAACGCCACGCGAAAATATGAAATAACGAAAAAACGCCAAGCGAAATAACGAAAAGACGCCACGCGAAAAGACGAAATAACGAAAAAACGCCACGCGAAAATACGAAATAACGAAAAAACGCCAAGCGAAAATACGAAATAACGAAAAAACGCCAAGCGAAATAACGAAAAGACGCCACGCGAGAAGACGAAATAACGAAAAAACGCCACGCGAAAATACGAAATAACGAAAAAACGCCAAGCGAAATAATGAAAAGACGCATCGCGAAAAGACGAAATAACGAAAAAACGCCACGCGAAACAACGATAAAACGCCAGGCGATAACGAAATAACGCCGAGCGAAAGACGCCAAGCGAAATAACGAAAAGACGCCAAGCGAAATAACGAAAAAACGCCATGCGAAGCTAGAAAGAACGCTATTTTGTACAGTTAAATTGGCGTTTTTTGCACGGCGACTTTTCGTTATTTCGCGCAAAAATAGCGTTTTTTCGTTATTTCGCGTGGCGTTCTTTCGTTATTTCGTCTTTTTGCGTGGCGTTTTTTCGTTATTTCGTCTTTTCACGTGGCGTTTTTTCGTTATTTCGTCTTTTCGCTTGGCGTTATTTCGCGGCGAAATAACGAAAAAACGAAATGGCATTAATCAGCCACCATCAACATTAGAAGACCTGTGTTTGCAAAAAGGAGCGTGTGCACAAAAAGGCCCTTAAGGCATATTTCTTTTGTGATTTTATGACTGCCTTACAAACATCGTTTATGTATTACTGAGATGTTCCGAAATCGCCCAAGAAATTTTACCAGAAATGACACCCTGTAACAGAATTAAGGCATGTTTGTCTTCTTCATAAGAATGCTTCTTCGCATACCTATGAGCTTGTGAAGCAACTATTTAAGCCAGAGAAGGTTAACATTTTAAAAGTTATTATCTTGTCATCGATACAAGCCCTGGAGGACCAAAAATAAACTGAGAAATTAAAATAATGCATTTTAAACCGCGGAAAATATTTTAAATGCATGTAATGTTCATTTGACTATTTGGGTCGCATGCTTTTGAGATAGTGTACAATACACATTGTATAACAACCCTCCTAGTATGTTACCTCAGTTATCCTTTCACAAAACCCTTAACGGTAATCTACGCAGCAGAGAATAATAAACAGTCTCCGAGAAGATGGACCACACGGGAAATAAATAAATTGTCTAATACTCTTCATAGAAAATATGTATAACAGTTAACTTATAAGTGGACTTTTTATTCGTTTTGTATTTTTAAATGTCCACAGCCGGACCATAGTGCTTTATCTTGACGTGTATCAGTCAAATATCTTATCTAAATACGTACAAATACCTGCGCATTTAATATGCAAAACGTTTAATAAATCCTGAATGTACCCCCGAAAGGATTGTTGTAGGTACATGTACCAACGTTTGTAATTAACATTCAACGTTGTTTATGGTTATTTAAACTGTATGACTTGTCAAACATTTTTTTTATAATTTAAGATCTAAATTAACGTATAAATTTAGAATTTAGTTTTGTCTGAATTCTTCTACCGGTATATATTGAATTATATGAGTTAATATTTGTCAAGGTAAAATAATTAAGTTTAGTCTGATTTGAATGAATGCACATTTAAATCAAGACAAATTAAAGGACAAACTGATAAATATAAAAACATAATATAAGTTGCTAAATGTATTCAAATTTTATTGATCAATAATTCAATACTTTATTTGTTAAACTATATCAAAAAGCAGAAATAGATAAAGCTTATCATGAATGCACTTTAAACCATATCATTGTAAACATATCAACTGTTTAAAGCAACGAGGTATTTTGAAAAAGGAAGTAAAATTATTTGTTGACAAGATGGCGGCTAAGGGAGGGGAGGACTTTATGTCCGATGAAATAATTATCAATAAATGCTGTGTTTGTGCAAAGAAAAATAAGAAAACAGAGGCAGCTAAGTACTGCGTGGAATGTAAAGACTACTTTTGTAAACTATGTGTTGACATTCACGCTGTGTTTCCAGCCGCGGAAGGACACAAGCTGCTGGATAAATCCGACTTTAAGTCCGTAAGATCAAAAGCCGGATCTCTGCCAAGTTATCCGACACAGCGATGTGACCAGCACAAAACCGAGGTACTAAACATGTACTGCCAAGACCATGGCGAAGTGGCGTGTGCGACTTGTATTGGTCTTAATCACAGGTATGTCGAAGAATGAACAGAATAAGTTTGTGCCTAAACATACTACCATAATCATGTCATTTCACCTATTAATAAAAATACCTTATTTTGTTAAGATGCTGTTTAAGTTTACAGGCAAGTTTCTGTTTAAAGAATGAAGTTGTTAAACAAGAAAATAAGGTCACTCTGTAAACGGGTTGTTTGTTTTCAGAGGTCGTCTGAATATGTGCAGATATATTCTTTTCATAGAAGTCTGAAGATATATACACGATTTGAAATGGTTAATACCCACATAATATCCTATTGATAAAAGTCGAACAGACTGTTTAACCAAGAGATTGTGTGTGTACTATCCATAATATCCTGTGCTACATAGTATTGTATAACCACAGCTCAATACGTTTAAACAAATGCGCTAAAATTACAAAAGTGTTTGTTGAAAATATATGATGCATCATTAATACGTCATTGGTATTGTAGCTTATTAAGTTCATTTAATTCAATTCAAATGCCATGTTAAATTAAAAACATGCTTCAATAAATTAACACAAAACACAAAAGACCGCTAAAAATAATAAGTAAAATTATGTGACGTATTATTGGCTTTCACTGTTACGGTAAAATTGTATTTGGTAAATTGAGATCAAACAACGTCCGTCCTAGCCTAAATGTCATTCTTCATGCTGATCAGTTTCATTCGAGAATAAACTGTTCATTCGTGGGGAGGCTGTGTTTTATGAGTGGGGCGATTCCTGATATGCATATATCACTTTTTGTACACATGGCGTATTTTCATTTTCGCATTGTTCTTCATTTTTTCAAGACAATTGTAAGTAAAACAATGATGTTTTTGTTTTCCCCGCCCGTCCCCTCCTTCCAATCCGCCATAACTAAGTAAATGATTGATAAATCAGTTTGAAGTTTAAAGTTAATTTATCTATTTTATGTAAAGACGACAGCATGTTCGAGCAGAAATTCGCGTGAAAATTGTCTACAATTTTTCCTATAGATGGGTTCATGTTATTACTTGTTTATCTTCAATATCCATTTTCAAGACTTATATTGGTACATATATTATTCTGTTTTACAGGTCATGCAGAAACGTATATTCGATACCAGATAATGTTGACAATCTGTACAAAAAGTCGGAATTTAGTCGCGTGGAACACAATATCAAGTTGTCAAAAACACAGATTGAAGATGTGAAGAAAACGAAAGAAGCCCATATAAAAGCGTTAAAGAGATCTCTGAAGACAGCCATTGATTCGGTCAAAACCTTTAAACAAGAGTTACAAACCTTGTTGGACAAAATTGAACAGCGGACAGTAACAGAGTTGAAGAAGGAATATGACAGAATTGAAAAATCCCTGGAAAAAGAAATCAATGAAGCAGAAAAACAACTTGATTCCCTAAATAAAATAGCTGCCCAGCTAAAACATGCAGAAGGAAACACGTCCCAGGAATTTGTCTGCGTTAAAACTTCTGAACAGCTTACAAATATGAATGAAGACAAGAACAAACAACAAATTATATCGGAAACAGTCACGTTCACTGCTGAACAGAGTATAAAGTCATATATACAGCAACTTCAAGTATTTGGAAAGGCAACAAGTAAGAAATCAGCTGTTCAAGAGTTCCAACAAGCCTCGAAAGCCGAGTCATTATCTCCAATCGTCGTTGTGCTGGAGACAGAACTTTACAAAGTATCAAAGCAGAGGGAAATAGATGTGAAAGTTCAGAATGACAAGTACGCCAGTGATATAACTGGTTCCTGTATTACTGAGGACGGTGTGCTTCTTCTGGTGGACGGTCTCAACAGTAAGCTTAAACGCGTGGACTTGTCTACAGAGACAGTAACAGATTACCTCAGATTGATATTTGAGCCTAATGCAGTGTGTCAGGTCAGTAAGACGGAGGCTGCTGTCAGTCTGGGCAATAAGATTGTACAGTTTGTGACACTGAGAGACAAGCTCACTGCCACTCGTACTCTCATATTTAAACATTCCTGCTCGGGTCTGGCTTACAGCAATGGTAAACTATATATATCTGATGGTGGTAACTCAGTATACATCCATGATATTAATGGTAAGGAGCTGCGGAAAATAACAACAGACGCCTCTGGTAAAGATATATTCAAGTACACCAGACACATTGCAGTAAGTGCTGAAGGAGACCATGTGTTTGTGGCTGACCGTGATAATGGTTTGATAACACTTGACAATCAAGGAAATTATCTAACCACTTTAAATAAGAGCGATATCCACGATCTTGAATTGTGGGGAGTGTGTACAGATGATAAAAATGTATATGTATGTGGTGATGGTACTAACAACATCGTCCAGGTAACACGGGACCAGACATCTATTACACCGATAGGAAGTGTTGGGTCACCTGACACTACATATTATTCAATATGCATTGATTCTCGGACATCTAGATTATACGTAACCGAAAGTGGCAGCGATACGATTACTGTGCTAGAGCTTTTGTGAGAAGCGCCGATATTGATGCAGTACTTACAGCACTAGAAAAAAAGATCTCGATTAAAAATATTTTAATTATTGTTAAGTTAAAATAGTCGCAATATGTCAGAGAACTCTTAGTACTTAGTTGAACATTGTGAAATGACTACATATATATGTCTGATTGAGGAAAGGCCCTAATGCAGTGGTCAATAAGGGATAACACACCAGTGTGGAATGTTCATGTTACTTTGGTAGACCATCATGTTTTACTGTGGTCACAATAGTATTCGACTCTTATTTTCGTCGTTAGCTAACAATGCATTATGTGGATGCAAAAATATGTCGATTACCAAAATTCCAGGAAATAATGAGCCTTGAACTAAAATCATGGGTACTACGATGGGCCTTTTCGGAAATTACTAGAGTCAAATATTCATCTCCCTTTTAATCTGTCGTATTTAGTAAGTGACTTTCATAGTTCCATTTTCTTGTATTTCAAATGACAAGGACATTCACATTACTCAGTGATAATTAATTTTGAGTGTGTTACTTTGATAATATAAGTTCAATGTCAAGAACATGTACGCCTATATGAAGGTAGATAAAAATTAAGCGTACGTACAATTATATTTTAAATAATAGAAAGAGGATATGTGTCCGAAAATGTGATATGTCCGAAAATTTGATTAAAATAGTACAAGTACGAGTTTTATATAGAAATATAAACTTAAGTTGTTTCGTTAGAATTAAGTCAAAAGTTGAATATCTTTTTCCCATATTAATAATCAGTTATCTAAGCCAAGTATTAGGTAACAGAAGCCAAGTATTACATGTACCATGATAACAACTTTAACGGTAATCTGCATATTATCAGTCCAACCACTTAGAAAAGCATCCAGTATCACACTTATTTTAAATAAGTCAGTATCCAACTCATTTAAGTAAGTCGTTACAAACCTAGTTACAAATTAAAAGCACTTTATAATTTTATAGTATTGCAGTGGGCAAGAATTGCGATTTTATTGGAGGACACAGTTCCTCATACTTTATAAGCAGTATATTTTAACATGTACTGATACATGTACCTAACATTTCAACATACTAAATGATTTTACGTGTCTCATTTAAATAATCGAAATTGGTATACATAATTCTCAGTATAGCCAGATTTCACAACTACGATCACTTGTATAAAAACCTTATATGCACAGCCAGCTTGACTATGCTGCACATTCTAAAATTTCATATTAATGTGCTAGGAAATTCGTCGTAGGTATGCAGGTCGCCCAGGAAAAACTCTAGACTGGCTCCCGTCCCTATGTTCTGTAATATGCTCCCCTGTCATCCTCAAATTTTACTAAGAAAATTAACTCTGACATGCACTTCATTATTCTGTTTTTACCTTTCCTTAGCTCTCAAAACAAAAGAACTTAAGAACTGAAAAAATATATTTGTAAAAGTTGTATTAAAAGTATTTACAAAAAACATCAAGCCGGGTACCACACTAGTAAAACCTCTATCTTAAGAAGGAACCATGTATCTGTAGCAAATGCACGAAATTCTAAACATTTTCAGAACAGAATTTCTCAAACTGTTCCTCAGAATATTGGAACTACTATTTGTGTCCAGTTTGTGCAAATTGATTAGACACCAACACTATTAAGTAACGAGATACATATTTTTACTTAATAAATTTATGTTTGTTATAATTATATTAATATGAGTAGCTATAATTGTTAGCTTGTTAAGGTTCCGCAAAGATTGCAAATGGCGAAAAGTGGCTAAATTTTCAAAATTGAATTTTGGGGGAAATACTTATTGCCACCTAGATGTTAGTAAATAAATGTATTCAGCTATGGATGTAGTAAATGTTTGCAAGCTTAATTTAGTCTAATTCATGTTCTAATTACTAAGCACATACTAAAACAAAAAGAAAAACCGTTTGCATGAGAACTCTGAAATTCATGAACAATATACCAAAGCAACTCGTACCTGAAATAAGTATATGCTGGCCTACAATGTTTAGTGCCAATCCGTCAAAATAATGTAAGGGTTTTCAAGAAATTCAAGGAAATCTAACTTCCTGGTTCAAAGTGAAAGTACTTTCACTTTCACTTTGAACCAGGAAGTAAGATTTCCTTGAATTTCTTGAAAACCCTTACATTATTTTGACGAATGGGCACTAAACAGTGTAGACCAGCATATACTTATTTCAGGAATAAGTTGCTTTGGAATAGTGTTCATGAGTTTCAGAGTTCTCATGCAAACGGTTTTTCTTTTGTTTTAGTATGTGCTTAGTAATTAGAACATGAATTAGACTAAATTAAGCTTGCAAACATTTACTACATCCATAACTGAATACATTTATTTACTAAAATATAGGTGGCAATAAGTATTTCCCCCAAAATTCAATTTTGAAAATTTAGCCACTTTTCGCCATTTGCAATCTTTGCGGAACCTTAACAGTAAGAAATCAAATTTCAATACCAACACGCGGGCTATATCTCCCGCGATTTTGTGCTACAGAACATGAAGACCAACGTTCTTCGCTTTACTATGTTCCACAAAGAACTTCAAATTAACTTAAGATATATGTATCATAATTATACAATTGATTATATTATATTAAGTAATTATTTATCCTTTCACACTGTTATTAACATGTTAGATTAATGTGGTGTCTGTACAGATAGACACAGAATGTTTGTATGCTGCGTTAAAACAACGAACATTATTCTCTTAGAACAGGATTACAGAACAGTCGGACAATTTCAAACTTACAGACATACGCCATCAGTGCACTTTGACTATCAGACCAGAAAATTCTTTGTTACAAATGGGAGCAGCGATGGTGTCACCGTATCTGACATAGTGACAACGACTTAACAGACAACGACTAAACAGTCGGACAATTTCCCATTTTCTACTCACACACCGCCACTTTCGATGTGCTTTGAACATAAAAAAGAATTTCAAGACTGTTTTGTTACGACTGGGAACATTAATGATATTATCCTGTTGAACAATGACAATTTTATGTACAGTGGTGTGCTAATTATCCGTTTACGCCATGGAACATCATTGTGATCCATGAGCGAACAGTGCATGGCATATCATAACCCTTTACTCCATATATACTGTTTTTATCGCGTTCTAGATCAGCTGGCACATCCGTGTCGTGTCAGATGATAAAAATGTTTTGAAGGCTGTGTATGCTGGATGTTGCCATTCCTGATACGCATATTTCATTTTATATTATTATTTAATTTTTTTAATTTAGTCATTGTAAAAAATAAAGCATGTTATATTACTTACATTCCTAAAGTAAGTAAAGATTATCAAAACAGACTGTACGCGTGGATCCAGGTATTTGAGACGAATTTGAAACAAAACAATCAAGTCAAAAAAATATTTTGAGCAAAATATTTCTTAACGCGATGTAAATAAAAAAAATTCAAAATTTGATTATCGGTTTTAACCACTTGTATGTTTGGTTTGGTTCTGTGTATGAATTACGTTACAACATATTTTTTCTGTAACTTTTGTTCCTAAGCAGGTGATACTAAGGCTTTTTTAGTCTTCAGTCACTTCAAACTGTACTCTCCAAGAAAACAGAACACACGACCGGTAAACTTTACAAAACATTTCTTTATAAAAATTAGCTGATTATTTGCTCTTCTTGTCTCTGAATGTCCAAAGCCCGACAATACAATCGTTCTTCTTCTTGTCTTTTCAAGCCGTTTAAACAATAAAAAACAGATCTATATGCGCAAAAATAAATATAGTTAACGTTCACCCTGATGATTGCTGTATTTACCAACATTTGTTTTGCATTTATTAGTCAGCGTTGTTGATGTTAATGGCGTTAGACCACCTGAGAATTAATCTCATTTCACTTCCTCCATTTCTCAATATTAAGAAACTTTTTTTCAAGATGAAATAAACACGTTGGTCACGAAAGAATGCAATTAAAAAGCAAGTTTAGATACAAGGACAAAGGGACAAAAGGATAAACATACCAATGATATTTAAGAGTTGTTTATGACCACAAATTGTATTGATCAATACCTAAATATATTTTGTTTTTAACTAGTTCAGCAAGAACCAATAAAATCGGTTATCATGTCTGCACTTTAAACAATGTCATTGTTAACATATCACACGTTGATAGCAACGAGTCATTTAAGAAAAGGAAGTAAAATTATCTGTTTACAAGATGGCGGCTAGGGGAGGGGAAGACCTTATGTCGGATGAAATAGTCATCAATAAACGTTGTGTTTGTATGAAGCAAAACAAAAGAACAGAGGCAGCTAAGTACTGCGTGGAATGTAAAGACTACTTTTGTACACAATGTGTTGACATTCACTCTGTGTTTCCAGCCACGGAGGGACACAAGTTGCTGGATAAATCAGACTTTAAATCCGTAAGATCCGGGGCCGGATCTCTGCCAAGTTATCCGACACAGCGATGTGACCAGCACAAATCCGAGGTACTGAACATGTATTGCCAAGACCATGACGAAGTGGCCTGTGCGACGTGTATTGGCCTCAATCACAGGTATGTTAGAGGATGAAAAGAATTAATGTGTACCTTCAGAACACATACTAACATAATGAGATTAAACCATTAATTAGAGTAAAAAGCCTGTTTTGTTTAGAGGTTTCTTGAATTTAAGGCGTGTTTAATTAAAAGGTTGAGGTTATCAAACAACAAATAAAGTGTTTATGTAGGAACTAAGTCTGTTTTCGATATAGTATATGTTCCTGTATAAAAGCTCCTTTACCATGGATATCGCTGTTATCCGAAGTACAGTAGTGTAGATCAAGATCAGACAGATATTCCGTGCTGTCTTATCAGGTTCTACATTGTTCCCTTTTAGCTTTATTGAAATATCACTGACCAAGAAGCAATCAGTGTAGATCCAGTTAAGGAATAAATTTCGTGTTTGATAAGTTCACCGAGTCTTGAACGTCATTAGGGCTGGTTAAAGTGTGTGGAGTCCGAAGGACTCCACGCGTGCTTTAACCAGCCCTAATGACGTTCAAGACTCGGTGAACTTATCAAACACGAAATTTATTACTTATATTTACACCTCATTTTATCATTTTGTTTCTAAATTTAATATAAAATATATACTTTTTACTAATTTCGAAATGTTGTTTAAAACATTTCTTACCCCGGGTTTGGCATTTGGACTGGTCCGCCTATTTACTCAAATCAAAATAATCATACTACGACAAAATAGAGTCACTATTTCATTGTCTCTGGATAAAGCAGCATGCGTGTTTTACCTTAGAACCTGATTGAAACACTCAAATGAATCTAAAAATAGCAACATTCCAGGAAGAACTATCTAAAATTAGCAACAATTATAAAAATAGCGGGGATTTCATGACGTCACCAGGGCATTCCTGTACAATTGCGCGGTGATAAGGCTAACGGTGTTCATCGAAGATTGACCTTCACTCGTCCGGTAAAGGATATTGAAGCAGTGGAAATAAAGGTGTAAATATATCAGATTTAATGCTTGTGCGAGCTGGCCTTGATCTTGAGCGTATGCGATAAACCGTTTATAATTAGGAAAGGGTTATATTGCATTCTTGCTTCTGAACAGTGCCATCTTTCGAGAAAAGTGTGTCACTTCTTTTGGTTTTGCAAGCCTCTGTACACAAAGGGTATTTTGATTTCCACATTTTTGTGTCACCCTTTTTAAGAAATGGCGATACAAAAGGATCGCTTTTTCCATCTGTCCGTCCGTCGGTCTGTCAATCCGTCACGAAAATTTGTAGGCTATAACTTCGCCATTTCCTAATATTTCTTCATCAATTATTTCGAATTATAATTTTATGAAAAAAAACTGTCATGTTGATGCCAAATATTCTAGGTCAAGTCACATTTCACATTTAATGGAGGTATGCCACTTTTTGTACCTGGAATTTGACACGAAAACTAAACGTTGGCTACAGCTTTGTCATTTCTTAAAACTTCATTAAATTTTCAAATTATATTGCTTATGCAACACAGTCGTGATATTGCCAAACATTGCCATTTCTCAAAATTTCTTCATCAAACTTTTAAATAATATTGCTTATGACAACACATTCGTGATTAATCTTATTGTTTAGGCTATAACTTCACCATTTCCTAATATTTCTTCATCAAACTTTCAAATTATACTTTTTATGACAAAACTGTCATGTTGATGCCAAATATTCTAGGTCAAGTCACATATAATGGAGGTATCCCTATTTTCGTTTTGGATTTTTACACTTAAACTTTACATTGGCTACAACTTCGCCATTTCTTAAAACTTCATCAAACATTCAAATAATATTGCTTATTACAACACAGTCGTGCTAATGCCACATTCATTAGGTCAAGGTCACATTTGATGGCGTTGAGCCCCTTTTTGTTCTTGATTTTACACAAAAAATTAACGTTGGATCTACCTTTGCCATTTCTTAAAATTTCTTCATCAAACTTTCAAATTATGTTTCTTATGACAACACGCCTGAGATGGTGCCATAGGCCCTAAGTCAACATCACATTTGATAGAGATATACCCAATATTTACTTGTATTTTTAGACCAAAAACTTAACGTTGACACTTATTTTTCCATTTCCTAATATTTTTTTATTAAACTTTCAAATTATATTGCTCATTACATCGCGCTCATGATGATGGCAATATTGAGTAATGCCTCTTTTTACACTTGTATTTGTATTCCGACGTAGTACCAGAGAGCGACACAAGTGTTCAACTGAACAGGCATCTAGTTTCTTATTTTTTACAAGTAAAAAGAAGACTATTTGTAAGTATATAAAGGTGGTCCCCCAAATTGTTTGTAATTGATAACATTATCAATGGCCAAGGCTAGTACTGTTAAGTAAATAATTCTGTTTACAGGTCATGCCGACACGTTTATTCGATACCAGATAATGTTGACAACCTGTACAAAAAGTCGGAATACAGTCGCGTGGAACACAATATTGAGTTGTCAAAAACACAGTTTGAAGATGTCAAGAAAACGCAAGAAGCGCATATTAAAGCGTTAAAGAACTCTCTGAAAACAGCCATGGATTCTGTCAAAACCTTCAAGTAAGAGTTACAAACCTTGTTGGATAAAATAGAACAGCAGACAGTAACAGAGTTGAAAAAAGAATATGAAAGAATAGAAAATCCCTGGAAGAAGAAATCATGGAAGCAGAAAAACAAATTGATGCCCTAAATAAAATGGGTGTCCAGCTAAAACATGCGGAAGGAAACAAATCGCAGGAATACGTCTGCGTTAAAACGTATGACAAGCTCACCAAAATGGATGAAGAAAAGAACAAACAACATATCACATCGGATGAAACAGTCATGTTCACGGCTGAACTAAGTATAAAGTCATATCTACAGCAACTAAAAATATTAGGAAGGGCAATAAGTACAAAATCAGCTGTTCAAAAGATACAACAAGCCGCGAAACCCCATTCGAACTTTCTTTCAGTAACTCTGCCAGAGACCAAACTTTACAAAGTATCAAAACAGAGGGAAATAAATGTGAAGTTTCAGGATGACAAGATGGATTGCGATATTTGCGATTTGTGTATCACTGAGGGCGGTATGCTTCTTCTGGTGGATTATCGTAACAAGAAGCTTAAACGTCTGAACTTGTCTACAGAGGCATTGACAGATTATCTCAGTTTGACAACTTTTCCTTACGCTGTCTGTCAGGTCAGTATGTCTGCGGTTGCTGTCAGTTTGGAAAATCGGACTGTTCAGTTAGTGTCCATGGGAGGTGAGATGATGATTTACCAAAACCTATCATTTAACCATGAATGCAAGGGAGTTTCTTATCACAGTGGTAAACTGTTCATATCCACCTGGGGTGTGTCAGTATACATGTGTGACATGAAAGGTAATCTGCTCAAGAGAATAACAACAGACGGTTCTGGTAAAAATGTATTCCAGTACAACAGACACATTACAGTCAGTCCTGAAGGAGACAACGTGTTTGTAGCTGACGGAAATAAGGGTTTGATAACGCTTGACAATCAGGGAAATTATCTGGCCACTTTAAATACAAGTGATATTTACGATTTGAAATTGAGGGGAGTGTATACAGATGATAAATATATATATATGTATGCGGTCGTGGTACTAACAACATCGTCCAGTTAACACGGGACTGCAACGTCATTGGACCGATAGCAACTGTTGGGTCACCTGGCACTACATGCTATTCCATATGTATTGATTCTCGGAAATCAATATTATACGTTACGAAAAGTAAAAGCGATGCTGTAACTGTGCTAAAACTTGTGTGAAAAACGCCGATATCGATCGCATGTTATTAACTACAAATATCCCAATGAAAATATTTTAATAATTCTCAAGTCAAAATAGTCACAAAATTCAGAGAACTTTTAGTACTTACATATAAATCATAAACTGATTACATTTATATGCCTGACTAAGGATAGGCCTTAATGCAGTGATCAATAAGTGATAACAAACAGGTGTGTACTATTTATTTTAGTTTAGTAGAGAATCACGTAATACTATGGTCACAATAGTATTCGACACTAATTTTTGTCGTCAGCTGACAATGAATGTCAAGTTTGACATCGATATTTAAAATGTATATTCAAATTCTCACATGATTTTCTATGTATGAAAAGCAACTGTACAGTATTTAATGTTTGAAAGATGATTATATTAAGAATTTCATAAGCATTTAGATTTAGAAACTTTTTAATTCATAAGCATTTAGAGTTGAACTCAAACCCATTCGAGGATGTTGTAAACCTTTATTTATTTAAGTCATATTACACATAATTTTAATATAAGTTGTAAATGAGTGCGATGTCAGTGCGGATCCAAAGGGTTTTCAATAGGGTTGCTCGAAACCCTTTTAAGGCTGTCATATTTATTTATCGTGGGAAATGTCAAAATGCTGGACATTATCATTAAATACTAATGGCACAAAAACACCTTTCTTAAAATCTTGCATCCGACCTTGCGCTTAATTGTTATATCAAGTCATAATATGTAATGTAAATTTCTCTTAATGGGTTTTCTTTATACATGTATTGTGTTAATTTGTAAATTTCAATTAAAACTTTACTTGTATTAAATGGAATACCCAAATCAAATTATTTCTTGTATTTATTTGCAGTTTAACATGGTATGTTTTAAGCTATACAACGCATTATATTGATTCTATATGCGTTGGAAATATCATGAACACATCAAATGTTTGTGGTGCCTGTTTTGAAATTGATCATTTCATAAACCATGCTCTTTCTCCCTCTCTTCTTGGCTGTGTGGGGAGGGCTTAGTCTTCTGAATATGGACATTTCTGATATTCACATTTTCACTTTTTTATCAGTATGCACCAGCTCTGAGCAAACAATTTCACGTTGTCCCTGGATGAAACAGAGGCGAACGATGATTGTTGGATTAATAATTATTTGACTGAGAAAGTGAGGTCAAATGTGCTATATCATACATTTCGAAGGAACGTCTGCTGAAAGTGTGAAGCCTGTTGTAGACTCGAAATGTTTCGGATAAAAAAAACAAAACAGAAAAAAACTATTATAGTGTATCAGAGTGTCTTAAAACAAATGAAAAGTATATTTCGCAAAATAAAGCAACCTCTATTTTGAAATGAATGCATTTTCTTTAGATAGCATCTAATTCGTCTGTAAGCGTCTAGGGCAGTGCCATTTTACAAATTTGAAGGTTCCAGAGGTTCCACTGGCTAAATCTAAAGGGTCATTTTGATAATTGTAAGGAGTTCTGCCAATTAATAATCAAAATACCCAAATTTAGAATTTCAACTACAATCATAGGCATCAAAAATAAAGCTGTTTTGGATATTGCAGGAGTCAAATGGTCATCTCCCTGGTCAAAATGGAACCCCTGTTTCCGGGTTCACGCAATATGTAAACCATCGTTTGGAAAGGACAACATTTGTAGTGGTAGCTTGTGTGGATACTAAATTGAGCTTATTAATAGATTCGTTCAAAATGAGTATGCAGTATTTTTATAGTTGTCTTATATAGTTACTTTCGAAGTTCTATTTTCTTCTGTTTCTAAAGTGAAGGACGGTCTTATAACACAGTCACTGTGATGATTTATTTTAATTGTGCTACTTTGGCTCAGTTTTCGAGGCTCTTAATGCAAATGAAAACTTAAAATTTGTAACAGGTTATTTCAATTAAATTGATCTGGGCTAGGAAGTAAATATCAAACTATTATGTAATGAATGTAAATCGATACTTAAACCAATCAATACGTAGATGACTTTTTATAATTGTTCTAACATTATAACAGATACCTAGTGTGAAATAGATAGAGGTGTGTATTTATTTTAAAGGGAAAAAACCTAGAAGCGAATCGAGAAGGGTTTTCTCAGGATTAAAAAACAACCATGGCGTCAAGGCAAAACGAAATACACTTTAATTTTTACCTCAGTAAAGAACTTAATATGAATCTTTCATACGATATGTATAATTGCGACATACAGGGTTCTGTTTTTACAGAGGACGGTCATTTACTTCTGGCTGATTGCAATAACAAGAAGTTAAAAAGACTGGACCTTTCTTCAGAGAAAAGTAAAGATTTCATCAATCTAAAAGCTTCACCTATTGCAGTCTGCGCGGTCAGCAAGACAGAGGTCGTTGTGAGCCTTCATAATAAATCAATCCAATTTGTGTCAACGCTAGATGAAATTGCTGTTACACGTTGTTTATCGTTTGACCATTTCTGCTACGGTCTTGCTCACTCCAAAGAGAAATGATTCATTTCGGACGGTTCTGATTCAGTGTACATTTATGGAATGCAAGGGCAGATTGAACGTCGAATAACAAGAGATGCTTCTGGGAGATATTCATTTAAAACGACCAGACATATTGCAGTAAGTACTGACGGAGATAAAATTTATGTAGCTGATGAAAGTAAAGGCCTTGTAACTTTTGACATACTTGGAAATTATTTAACATCTTACACTGATATTAACATGTTAGGTTTTTGTGGTGTCTGCATAAATGGACAAAGAGTGTTTGTGTGCTGCGTTAAAACAAAGAACATTGTTCTCTTAGAAGAGAATTACAAAACAGTCGGACAATTTCAAACTCACAGACCGCTGCTGTCGTTGTGCTTTGACCATCAGACAAGAAGACTCTTTGTTACAACTGGGAGCAGCAATGTTGTATCCGTATTTGACATAGTGGAAACAAGTGATCAATGATATTGTGCTTACTTAAACTTATGTCTTTTATTCATAGAATATCGTTGATATTCATGGCCGAACAGTGCATGGCATATCAAAAACATTTACGCTGCATATACTGAGTTTAATGCGTTTTCTGACAGTGTAAATCTAGCTCAGCAGGCACATCCGTGCCGTCTTATCAGGGTCTGACTGTTCGCTTTTAGATTAATTGATAACATTTAACATCATAAGCATGTACAAGTATGCATGAGCTAAACTCGAAACAGAAAGTAGAATTTTAGTATATATTGAGTTAAAACATAATTTTAAATTTTAAAAACATAAATTCATGATCTCAGTGAATGTCAGTGTCTGGAGGAATTTGATCACCAATATGACTATCTTGGAAGTTGTCGTTTCAATTTCTATCGTTTAAAAAAGGGAAAAATGATTAAAAGAGAGGTAATTTGCAAAAACGGATATTTAAAAAGTAATTGTATCTTATTTCTTTGCATCAGTAGACGAATGTGTTTTCCTTCTGTACCTGTCATAAACTCATAAATTTAACAGTCATATAACCTGAGACTTTAAAATTAAAACTTATGGATCTCATCATTATTTAGGAAATGAGAGATAACATTGACCTCTGTGAGAAATATATCAACATCGTCCGGCTTTATCAAATGTCCAGATACGTGACCCGGATTAAATAAAAGATAAAATAAAACCACACTGATAAAAAATTGAATTTAAAAACTAGTAAGTTTTTATTTTTACTCACTGACAGTATATTTTTGTAGCATAGTAATGAAAACCGTAAAACTCCTTTCATTGTGTTGCAGTACTTTGCTTTTCAAGAGCATGGTGCTATATTCCTTTTTCAGTCTGGTAACAAAAAATGTCCGTTAATGGTGCATAATATAGCTTTTAAAGTGAAACCCACTTCCCGCAGTATGAAATTGTGTTAAATCGCATCAAAATATACCGAGGTTAAAAACATGTAATATGTTTGTATTTTCAGTTTTTTAGAACTTTATTTAAACACACTGTGTCGAAATCACTCCCGTTTGTTACTATCCAGGTCCGCCTTTTTCTTTAATCTTTGGAGTGTTTTGATGTTTTTGTGTTAACTGGTGCAATCGATGAAGATATCGTGATTACGAGTACATCATGCTTGGGTATGTCTCTATATCACAATAGTAATTTTTCTACAAACCGAATCTTCTCTCTGGTAACCATACTCCTGTCTGAAAATGTTGAGTCGCACTCGAACCGACGGTTGGCGACGTAGGCCAAATATGCATTTTAATACTGTCCATTTATTATAAAACAGTCCATGCCATATTAAATATCGGTCTTACTTGATGACTTGTTTATCTTATGTTTAAGTGTGTGTGGCGGTATTGCAGTTTTAAGTGATGAGGTAAACACTATATTCTATCTGGTGACCATATACCGCTTTTTTTTAAATATAATTATTGTAAAAATAATTGTCAAGAAACGCATTGGAAGTCCACGATCACCATTAATCACAATGTTGATGGATATTAATCATATTCTAGAACTGATCTACCATTTTCCTGTAAAAATACCGAGCTGCTAAGCGACTTTTACATTCTGGATATTTATACACGTTACACCTGTGTTTACTTATTTGTTTGTTTGTTTTTTATTTTTTGAATCATAACTTTAACCGTCTACATATGATTTTTCTACCTTGTATACTTCTCTCCCTCATAATTTAATAAGAGACAAGCTAACCAGTCTCATTCAAAAAACTTTTGCTAGAGAAAATAAAACATTTATCGCTTGTAATGAACATAGGGCATTCTTTACAGATGGTTCTTATGATAATTATACTTCATTGACCTGTCAAGACCTTATCCAGGCGCTCACATTTTTATTGGATAATATTAATTTGAGATTTGGTACCTCTATTTATAAACAAGTAATAGGCATTCCAATGGGTACTAATTGTGCAACCCTTGTTGCTGATCTGTTTTTATACTGTTATGAAAGAGATTTTATGTTATCTTTACGTTTATATGTTTGTATGCTTTAGCATGCAACATGGTTGAGCTGATGGGTGGGTTGGAGTTATTTCACTAAGACAATTTGTACTTGTTTTGTGATACGAGAACCTGTTGGGGCAAGAGTGAGGATGGTGCACCCTAGACCTGGTTTATACCCCCAGTGGCAATTTGTTTTGCCACTGACCGTTCCAAGGCGGTAACCCCTCTGGTTCTCACTTTCGTTATTTGTTTGTGCCGTCCATTTTGAAACTGATTAATGTAATACCATGCTCTCTTTTCCTCTCTACGTTTTGGCTGTATGGGGAGGCTGTGTATGCTGGATGTGGCCATTCCTGATATGCATATTTCATTTTTTTCTTCTCAGCAGAGAGCACTTACTACAAAAAACCAGTCTGGAAAATTAACTAGCCAATTGTTTTATGTTTTCCAGAATCACTTAACTATTGATTTTGTTCCAGAAACAATAGCCTTTTGTTTCATTTTTTCAAGAATCACTAGCCTACTGTTTCATTTTTTCCAGAATCACTAGCCTATTTCTTTCAGAATCACTAGTCTGTTATTTTTTTCCAGAATGACTAGCCTATTGTTTTTTTTAAGATGTTAGCTTTTTGACAGGTAACTTGTCTTGATTGCTAATATATCTTGTTTTAAATCTACCTATAAATTTAGTTTAGTTTGAATTCTTACATATATCAAAAATAACATTATTTATTATATACCCATGAATGATTTTAGCATAGTGCAGCTTTAATACGCAAAATTGATACAACTCGTCAGATTAAAAATTCCGTATCGCACATTGTCCTATTTTCCGATTCTGTATTTTTGCAGCTTCCGGTAGTTTCTACGTTTCAAAATGGCCGATTTCAAACGGCGATATTTTCACAAATTTAGATTTGTTGACTCCAATGACGCTCTTTCTTTAAAAATAATCATCGATTTTACGGCCTTTACAAATAAAAATACCATTTAAAATGAAATTGTCAACAATGTAAAAGAAAGTAAAATTAATAGATAGTCATTGCGGATAAAAATGGAATAAGCAAAAGACTACTGTTTTAGGAGCGAAGAAGTGTACATACCATCTATCCTAATTTAAATATCCATTTGCAACAATCCTTCCTATTTTCTGTTTAACTTTAAAGCCTGACCCTATGATTTGACGTAAACAAAGCTCATGTGCTGTGGTGTAAGAATGAAACACTTCAAATCCTAGTCGTTACATATCGAATACCACGGTAAACACTTCCAGCATCTTCGGGTATTGTCCATATGCTGTTGTTGTTATTATTCCTTCAAAGATTTGAAAGTTTAACAATTCTTCATCTGTAGAATCCATCATGGCACTTGAAAATGTAAACATTTGTTCGATGACGTAGATATTCATGGTTTATTGTGACGTAATTGCTTACATCACATTTCACTATTCATTATTGATTTAGTGCTCATTTAATTGGTAGTGAACTAAGGGTATATAATAAAAGGAACATTATACCAGTATGCAATCTGTAGGTTTGTATTATTTCTCGTTGCGTATGTAAACCACATCACGCTCGACCTTCGGTCTCGCGTGATATTGTTTACATACCCAACTCGACTTATACAAACCTACAGATTGCACACTGGTATAATATTCCATATATATTTCAAGTTGAAATAAACAAGTTGAGCACTGAGGAATGCACATAGAAATCGACAATGATATAAAACTGTTTAATCAAACCTGAATAGGGTTTTAACTCTTTAATCATATAGCAATAAATAGGTTATCAAGATTGCACTTGTAATCTGGTCTATGTAAACATTTTATCCGTTTATAGCAACGAGGTATATCGGAAAAGGAAGTAAAATTATCTGTTGAAAAGATGGCGGCGAGTGGAGGGGAGGATATTATGTCGGATGAGATAGTTATCAATAAATGTTTTGTTTGTGCGAAGAAAAACAAGAGAACTGAGGCAGCTAAGTACTGCGTGGAATGTAAAGACTACTTTTGTACACAATGTGTCGACATCCATTCTGTGTTTCCAGCCGCGGAGGGGCACAAGCTGCTAGATAAATCCGACTTTAAAAGATCAGGGGCTGGATCTCTGCCGAGTTATCCGACACAACGATGTGACGAGCACAAATTCGAAGTATTAAACATGTACTGTCAAGACCATGACGAAGTAGCTTGTGCAACTTGTATTGGTCTCAATCACAGGTATGTCCAAGAGTAAATAAAAATTAATTGTGTACCTTACAGAACACATACCAACTTAACGTGAATAAACCTTCTAATAAAAAAAGTCTGATTTGTTAACACAGTTGTTTAAATTCAAAAGCGTGTTTTATTTAAAGGTTGAGATTATTTAGGAAGGAAATAGTGTTACTGTTGAAAGGTCTGTTTTCAATACATTATATTGTCCAATAAAGTATTGATTTACAGGTGCAGTTTAAAGCTTTACCCTTCATGCCATGGGACATGGTTGATATCCTAAGGGTAAACAGTGTAGATCCAAATCAGCCGACTCATACGTGTTGGATCTACAGGATCTACACTGTTCGCTTTTAGATTTATTTGATTTATTACAAAGAAGCGATCAGTGTAGATATAGATCAGATGACATAATTTTGCCAGCCGATCTGGATCTACACTAGTCATATATGCGATAACATTCGTATATATGGCGAAAGGGTTAATGTGTCCCCCCCTTTAAAAGTTCGTAATATTATTAAAACATTTAATTTGAAGGTCAAAAAAAACTATCCGCTAATATGACGATCAAAAGAGTGGCCTACTTGTTACATGTACCATTTAGCATCCATTACCTTAAATATTCCTGTAGGTGGGTTAGTGTTAATAAATAAATTGTTCTAAATTTACAGGTCATGCAGACACGTATATTCGATACCAGACAATGTTGACAACCTGTACAAAAAGTCGGAATACAGTCGCATGGAACACAATATCAAGGTGTCAAAATCACAGATTGAAGATGTCAAGAAAACGCAAGAAGCGCATATTAAAGCGTTAAAGAACTCTCTGAAGATAGCCGTGGATTCTGTCAAAAACTTCAAACAAGAGTTACAAACCTTGTTGGACAAAATTGAACAGCAGACAGTGACAGAGTTGAAGAAAGAATATGACAGAATTGAAAAATCTCTGGAAGAAGAAATCAAGGAAGCTGAAAAACAAATGGATGCCCTGAATAAAATGGCTGTCCAACTAAAGCAAGCAGAAGGAAACACGTCCCAGGAATTCGTCTGCGTAAAAACGTATGACAAGCTCGCCAAAATGAATGACGAAAAGAACAAACAACATATCACATCGGATGAAACAGTCATGTTCACGGCTGAACAGAGTATAAAGTCATATCTACAGCAACTGAAAGTATTTGGAAAGGCAGGATGTAAGAAACCAGCTGTTGAAAAGAGGCAACAAGCCGCGAAAGCCGAGTTATTATCTCCCGTCGTCGCTGTGCCGGATACCAGACTTTACAAAGTATCAAATCAGAGGGAAATAAATGTGAAAATTCGGGATGACAAGGAAGACTGTGATATTTGCGGTTCATGTATCACTGAGGACGGTGTGCTTCTTCTGGTGGACGGTCTCAACAGGAAACTTAAACGCGTGGACTTGTCTACAGAGACAGTAACAGATTACCTTAGCTTCATATCTTTGCCTAACGCTGTCTGTAAGGTCAGTAAGACAGAGGCTGTGGTCAGTCTGGACAATAACACTGTTCTATTAGTATCCATGGGGGATGAGATGATGGTTACCCGTATCCTATCGTTTAAACATAATTGCAAGGAACTTGCTTACAGCAGCGGTAAACTGTTTATATCTGATTGTATATCAGTATACATCTGTGACATGAATGGTAAGCAGCTGCGGAGAATAACAACAGATGCCTCTGGTAAAAATATATTCAAGTTCATCAATCACATTGGAGTACGTGCTGACAAAGTGTTTGTGACTGATGATAAAGGTTTGATAACACTTGACAATCAGGGAAATTATCTGTTCACTTTGAGTGCAAGGGATATCCAAGTTTCGAACGTGCGGGGAGTTTGTGCAGATGATAGATTTGTATATGTATGTTGCAGACATCCAGATAACATCGTCCAGTTAACACTGGATTGCAAAGTAATTGCACCGATAGGAACTGTTGAAAAGCCATATTCAATATGCATTGATCCGCGTAAATCTAGACTGTACGTAACAAAAGATGGCAGCGATGCAATAACTGTGCTAGAGCTTGTGTGAGAAGCACCGATATTGATCTACTACTTATACTATTAATTAAATATACTTCAATAATTCTTCTGTTAAAATGGTCATAGAAAAGTCAGAGAACTTTATGTACTTACATCTTAATCTGACTACATTAATATGTCTGATTAAGAATATACCTTTATGTAATGGTTAGTAATAAGTATTAGGTAATAACAAACAATTGTGTACTAAGACCTATAGGTCTTTGGTATGTACTTTTGGTGTGAGTTTAGTAGACAATCTTGTTATACTATGATCACTATAGTATTTGACATTAATTTTCGCCGACAGCTGACATTCAATGTAAACTTTGGCATCGATTTTATTATTCAAAAATGAGTTTCTATGTATGCAAAGCAACTGTATAGTATTAAATGTTTGAAATATTATTATATTTAGAATTTCATAAGCATTTAGATTTAGAGCTGAACTCAAACCCATTCGAGGATGTTGTAAACCTTCATTAATTAACATGATTAAAGACATATTACACATAATTTTAATTTTAATTGTAAAGGAATGCAATGTCAGATCGGATCCAGAGGGTTTTCAATAGCGTTGCTCGAATGAATCCTTGTTTGGTCAGCAATATTTATGGGATTAACGCCAAAATGCTAGACATTATTAAAATACCATAAAAATGACACAAAAGAATCACCTTTCTTTAAATCGGGCATGCGACCTTGCGTTTATTTGTAATATCGCCATAAAATTTCATGTAAATTTCTCTAAATGGGTTTTCTTTATATTGTGCTTATTTGTAAATTTTCAATTAAAAAATTTACCTGTATTCTAAAATGGAATACCCAAATCATATTTCCTGTATGTATTTGCAGTGTTACATGGAAGGTTTAAACTATACAATGCACATATTGATTCCATATAGGCTGGCAATATCAAGAGCACATTGTGAAACATTTAATATGCAGTTTGTTTTCAAGAATCTGACATTACGTTGGTGATAATATTCCTTCAAGATACATGTATAAGTATGCATGAGTTCTGAGCAAAAAATCACATTATCCCTGGATGAAACGGAAAAGACGGTTGTTCATGTTTTATGTAAATGAGAATACAAGGTGCAATGTGAAACATGTATATAACAAAATTCGATTTAACTAAGTTTTACCGTTTTACCCCATGTCAAGTGCAATCACCAATACATTTGCTGATTATTTTTTATAAGATCTTAAACCAAAAAAACTGCAGTGAAACTATTATTTCTAATATCTCTAATTTTAGAAAATGTATTGGCTGAACCTTAAGGTGTATATCGAAAGATATGGATTTCCATTAGTGTCATATGCAATATCGTGCCTTTTGTCCATAGGGCGATAAACGAGAATAAGGGCGAGATCCGATATTCCGTCGTGACACTACGCGAGATATGAAAATGTAAAACGAGAGCTCGCTCTGCAGCAGTATCCCATACATGTACCATGAGATCCCATACCATGATATTTAGATCCCATACCATGATATTTCGCGGTAGAATATCGCGTCTAGCTTCATTTTCGCCGGAATCTCATTTTAAAACGCCGACAGGAAGGTCATTACGAGCAGTTATATGTGTCTGGCTTTGGTCAAGTTTCTCTACGTCTCAGAACCATGGATTTTTTATGTGGAATAACTGAAAAGACGATTATTTATATTTATCCTAACCAAGAAACAGGACTACAAGGTATTGTATATCCAAAGACAAGCAGCAACAAAACTCAAAGTAACCTTATAGTTTACTAGCTCTAAAAAATGAAAGACACCAAATTTTAAATATATGTAGCCTACATGTGTAACAGAAAGCAGTCAAGTTTGTATGAGCTCAAAGATGTGATAACACACTTAACAGCCCACCAACGATCAAAATTAAGATCCATCATGCGAAGAACATTCAAGCAAAGGGAATTAACAAAGCAAGCTTTGAAGCAATATTTCAACAATTTTATCTTATCTTACATGCTTAGTCGCGACTAAAGAACTTAAAAGTGAACCATTAAATACTGTTATCACCAGTCAACTGATTAACTTAAACTGATTTCATATCTTGCTTATTGGAAATCTTTAGTGTCTATATATATTGTTATCACTGTTAAACAGGCTCCCCGAGTACGTGGAAACAGAGGATCACATACATGTATTTCATTGGTATGATATACAACCCCTTTAACTGGCAAATTCAAGTTATAAAATATTGCAAATGCTAAACGGTAAAATATGCATATCAGAAATGGCCATATGGGGGTTTAAACCAGGTTCTAGGGTGCACCAACCTCACACTTGCCCCCAACAGGTCCTCATATCACAAAACAAGTACACGTTGTCTTGGTGAAAAAACTCCAACCCACTTATCGGCTCAACAATATTGCATGCAAAAGCACACAAACATAAAAACATAAGAAGCTAATAACATTGCATATCTAAAGGGCGGGTACTCAATGATCTTACCGAGACCAGAGCTCCTGGAGTAAAATCAGCAAGAATACGATGACAGGGATAAAAGAAACAAATCGAGCTTTTATGTTCTTATTAGAAAAGATTTCCCCATAAACCTTCATAAACTCTTAAATCACTGCCACAGTCGTGCAACCAAAGAGGTAAGCATAATGATCAACAGTAGAAGGGTTAATCACCAGGCCTTGCAGAGCGCTGTAACATATGTTTGTAACCTTTCTTTTTAAATCTACAGATGGTTTTTACGAATAACCGGGAGAAATTCACATTGCCTTTTATCTTCTTAAGTTTATAAATTAAATGTCCATAAAAACTGGCTGTGAAATATCTTGTTGCAAAAGTGATTTTAAACTGCACCTGTATTTATAACTAAGATCTGGGTATCGGTGATAAAACTTGCAAATGGTTTTCCTTAATTTGTGATACCGAATGCCTTGTTTAAAAGTTGTTTCTGTAATGCAAAGATTGCGTCCATTGAAATCATTAATATCGTTGCAAGCTCTTGAAAAGCGAACAAGCTGTGAGATATAAACCCCATATAATGTTGTACGGGGAACATCGCCGTCTAAAAACGGAAAATTTACTATACTAAAATTAAAATCATCTCTTTTATAATATATTTTAGTAGTGACGTAACCGTTTTCAATGAACAGATTTAGATCAAGAAAGTTTCCTTGTTTTTCTGAAGTGTTCGCTTTATTAAGTTGTAGTTGAATAAGGACACTTTAAAAGCCAACGAACATGACAACATGAAATATTGCAGGTTCGGTTTGAATGAGCCTTCTAGATTTCTAGATAAATGAATTAATCAAACGTGCAAAAGATGATCAATTTCAAAAAGGACACCAACAAAAAAGAGAGAACCTTTGGGGTTACCGCATTTGAACGGCCAGTGCCAAAATAATTTGCCACTGGGGGTTAAAACCCATTTCTTAATGCGATATTAATGAAGCAGCATCTTATATTATCAGTTGCTTGAATCCTTCCTTTTTTGGAAGTTAAATCAATTAAATTGTACTACCTGCCAATTAATCAGTTTCTCATTTTCTTTTTTCCGGATTACATTCTTCATATTCTAATTCTTATTCGAAATGGTTGTGTTCTCGTATTATAATTAAAATTTTAAATAAGCATGTTGACATTCATCGTCCGAAAAAAGACCAAAAAAGAATGAAGCTAACAGAAATCTGCCTTAACTTTGTCTGAAGAATCTTTACCACTGAAAGCTGTTTTCTCTCCTTTTCCGTTCCATCATGTTCTTCTTTTGCCGAAAATCTCGATCTTTCTCGTCATGTTATCATAGCGCGTCGTCATCCTAAATGGAATCCACAATATACGTCTAAAAAGAGGCTCGAGGCCTCGTGTCAGACTCAACCGCTTCTGGACGCTCTGCCTTTTACTCAATTGTTAACGACATTTTTGAAAGTGCATGCGTTTTATCCAACCGATGTAACTTCTTGTATTTTCTAGAATAATACCCTTGATCTATATTTTCTGTCTCTAATTACAATGCATGACCGCAACCTCGTGAAGTTACACCAGTCAGAGTTCACGTGTGTATGTAACCGTTGAATTTTTCAGGACAATGGCTACATAACTAATCTATTTTTATCATTGATTGATTGCCTACAACAATCCGTATGAAAACAATTTTGGCAGACTAATCTCTATGTCGATATAACCTCCTATCGAACAAATGAAGATTTAAATAAAGTTTCTTTTGATAACATCGATAGATCCTGTATCTTTTGAACGAGGAAATTCCTAATAAGCATTTTTAATTTTTCAATTACAGGTGTTGATTTAAATCAACGACATGTTACTACATCTGAATGATACCATTGTAACGAAAAACCGCAAATCACTACACAGTCATTTAAAAAATAACCTCGCAATTAACTCATCAATGAAGCTCGCTAGAAAAATGTCTACCCAAGAAATCACACCTGTCGTGCAATTCACGCTTTTAGAATAATTCATTAATAGTAGAAGCAATCGCAATTGACAAATTTTAAAGAAATTTAATGAGCTGAACAGTAATGTACGAGCCTTCTAATCAAAAAGAATTACATTATAAATTGCCAAAAAAAGAACGCTTCGATTAAAGTAGCGTAACAGCTTTCCTCAAGTAATTTTAGATTGCAATCGTAAATGTCCCCATTCAGGTCGATTAAGTAACCTTCACTGGCATACTCATATGTCGTCTTCTTATGTTTGAAGTACCACTTGAAACTTTCTCGATGCTTAATGGCACCTGAGTGGCTAGTTAGCCATATTTTTCAAAACATGAAACTATAAAGTGAATACATTCATCGTAATACATTCATTAATAATAAATCCATTTTAATTTTTTATTCATGACTCGACCTATAGTCTTGTATAATGCGGAACACCATTTGTAGTTATATTCTTTATTTTTATTTACCGGTGGATCTTTAAGTCTTAACAGTTATGAAGAAGAATGTTAATGTTCTTCCTTCTGAACAAAACTTTGAATCACTAAGGTACCGTTATTTATTAAGATGTTTTATATCTTTATATATAAAAGGTATTTTACCATATATTCAACACAAAATTATTTACGGTATGTAAAGACAGTTAACCTGTAATGTTTTATTGTTAATGCTGAAACGATTTACTAGAGTATTTAATTATTTTGTTTTGCCTAATTAATTTGTTTTTGCAAGACGATAATTATTAACAGTGCTGATAGACTTTTGATTGGAACCTTTTATATCGTCATCAAAAACGTTCAGGTTTTCTTTTATATGAAATGCGGGAAAACAAACACAAGGTTTGAAAGTAGAAAAAATGATGAGTAAAATGAACCTACTTTTTAAACATAACGCTCATCTGGCATTTGGTCTTTTCACAATTTTCATTTTGACATCGGAAGGAAAATACCCTCAGCTGGATACAGTGTCAAATCGACTGGAAGCAAAATATGATGAAGGTTTGTAACAATTAAATCATCACTATTACATACAACCAACCTGAATAACTGTTTGTTCCTCGAGGCTACACCTTTACAGCTTTGTAAATACAAAGAATCCCGTTGCAATTAATGTTTTAATTTAATTTCACATTTACCTTTACTCTATGCCAACTATTCTAATCCGACAACTCTCGTATTTGATCAGTCGCTAAGACCTCCTCAGCGGCAAGCAGCACTGTACTTCAACTCAGAGTCGTTATTGTTGCCTTTTAGATCAAGATGCCAATAAAATAAAATCGAAAATCGATTGCCGCTCTTAAAGTTGCTAGAAGTTAAAAGGAATCAGGCAAGTTTAAATAACCTTTACGAATAATGTCAACACGATCATTCAATCTAAATCTGCAGTATAAAATGTATTGTGTGTTAATTAGAATTATTTATCAAGCATTGGGTCGTAATTTACAATCACTTAAATCGTTGTGATCTATATGAAGATTTAACGTTCTTTAAAACAGGGTTGCTATTAGTACTATACCCTTAGTTTCCGGATTACAAAGATAATATTACCTCAAGGATGGCGCTTGTGTATGTAAGGGATTTGGTAGTTACGAAGAAACACCACAAACGAACACGCTTAAACGGAATACGTTATTTTAAAGATGTTTGTGTTCTGCGATGTCAAGAAATCGCCTTGTCAGTCTTCAGTAACTTATTAACAAACAGGTCCGTCTTCGATTTACTCCATTACAATCGTATTTGTTCGTGTTTAACTTTTCAGGACAAGGCAATGACTACCACAATCAAACGTTTCCTTTAAAGAACCAAAGTTATGGTGAAACACATGTTGGCAATATTGGCAAGGTAGGTAACGTGTGTTTCCCATTTTGATTCATTTCAAATGGCCATGATATGTTCAACTTATAAGTTTTCTCATGAGAAACAATTTTGTATCCGTGAAAGTTTTGGTATATATAATTGAATGAAAACTTTCATGTAACGAGTGTTATGGCATACAAAGTTAGACTTTTATTATCACAAGTTGTAATGTTGTAATTTTCCTGTAAATGACTGTCACTAGATATAGCATGTCCGCATCTGTCTTTTATGCATAAGGCAATACTAGCCCGTGGCTTTGGGCTTCAAACACATTAAGCAACCCAACTGTTTTCCATACGCAAACGAAAAACCATCAAATATCGATTCAATCCTTACTTCAGTTGCATATTTAAACATCTGGAGAGAAGATCTGTCCTTATTTAAAGGTTTAATGTTATATATGTTATACAAATTTTTAACAAATAAATCATATTTATTTTTATTTAAATAACACTTTGAAATTTCAAACAGTTTGCATCATGTTTTGTTTCAATCTATTAATATGCAAAGTATTGATGAACGTGATAAGGCCTTTATTGATTCGCCGAAATACAGAAAACACTGAGACTATTTGTGTTGGAAACGAAATTAAATGAAACCAAATAAAATCCAGAAGTGTCTTTAAAATATTTAAAGAACACTAACCTGATTCATGTAACAGTGAAACAATAAATTCACCTTAAAATTACCAGATTACCATACAGATATTATTTGACTTTAAACACGTGCTCTATCTGGGCCCGTCCGGCTAGCTCAGTGGATAGAGCATCGGACTGTCAATCCAGGGGTCGTAAGTTCGATCCCCAGCCGAGGCGGGAAACAATTTCTCCGTGACAATATAACTCGGACATTGCGTCTGAGAGTCACTTGTCCCTCACCTCTGATTCAAGTGAGGAAGCAGTCAGTCGTAAATTGGTAAGTACTGGTTAAGAGACCCAGGAACACCGGTTAGGTGGACTGACCGCCGGGATATAACCTAGAAAGCTGTTGAAACCAGACGTTAAACCCCAAACACACACACGTGCTCTATCTGACGTATAATCAATACCCCTTGTTATGTTAGACTGCTTCTGTTCGCTTTGTAACTTTTAAATGTTTGTTCCTGAGTTCTAATTTTCTATAACACATCAGTGTAGTTTTAGAAACAATACACATTTTAACCGACTGTTCCATTATTACAATACACACAATTTTCACATTTTCAAAGTCGGACACTAGTAGGAATTTCATTCTTGATGTATACCAGACGGCAATATTTTTGATGATTGACACAATAATGCATATGTTCATAAAAATACTTATGGCTTTGCTAGCCTGCATTTAAAGTGTGCTACAGTGACATGATGACTTGGACTAGACTTATTGCATTGTCGGATACCAAAAGTTGATTCCAATCCCTCATCCTCGTAACGTAATATAATCGACAGATGGTATTTGGTGACGGCTGTTATGTTTTTATCCTCCGCATTTTCAGCGAAATGCAGGATCTTTGAAAATCTACCAGGCATAATTTATGGATCACTCGGCACCAGACTGAGACTATTTGTGTTGGAAACGAAATTAAATGAAACCAAATAAAATCCAGAAGTGTCTTTAAAATATTTAAAGAACACTAACCTGATTCATGTAACAGTGAAACAATAAATTCACCTTAAAATTACCAGATTACCATACAGATATTATTTGACTTTAAACACGTGCTCTATCTGGGCCCGTCCGGCTAGCTCAGTGGATAGAGCATCGGACTGTCAATCCAGGGGTCGTAAGTTCGATCCCCAGCCGAGGCGGGAAACAATTTCTCCGTGACAATATAACTCGGACATTGCGTCTGAGAGTCACTTGTCCCTCACCTCTGATTCAAGTGAGGAAGCAGTCAGTCGTAAATTGGTAAGTACTGGTTAAGAGACCCAGGAACACCGGTTAGGTGGACTGACCGCCGGGATATAACCTAGAAAGCTGTTGAAACCAGACGTTAAACCCCAAACACACACACGTGCTCTATCTGACGTATAACCAATACCCCTTGTTATGTTAGACTGCTTCTGTTCGCTTTGTAACTTTTAAATGTTTGTTCCTGAGTTCTAATTTTCTATAACACATCAGTGTAGTTTTAGAAACAATACACATTTTAACCGACTGTTCCATTATTACAATACACACAATTTTCACATTTTCAAAGTCGGACACTAGTAGGAATTTCATTCTTGATGTATACCAGACGGCAATATTTTTGATGATTGACACAATAATGCATATGTTCATAAAAATACTTATGGCTTTGCTAGCCTGCATTTAAAGTGTGCTACAGTGACATGATGACTTGGACTAGACTTATTGCATTGTCGGATACCAAAAGTTGATTCCAATCCCTCATCCTCGTAACGTAATATAATCGACAGATGGTATTTGGTGACGGCTGTTATGTTTTTATCCTCCGCATTTTCAGCGAAATGCAGGATCTTTGAAAATCTACCAGGCATAATTTATGGATCACTCGGCACCAGGGACAGCTATACTGGCCTATGTTGATTCAACAATGACTAAGTTAGTTTTTCAAGTTGCTGTGGAAAGATCAAATCCAGTTATTTTGACGATGACACCATCAGGTAGAAAATAATTATTTTGGAATTGTTTATTTTTTTGGCTAATATTTTGTGTTTAAACAGTTAGTTAAACATGGAGAAAAAGTAATACTTTTAAGTTAATATATCCTTATCTGAGTTAAACCAACACCTGCTGTCTTGTTTTATGTTTGCATGTAAATGGCATCAAAAATTATTGTTACTGTTTTTGAAGTCCTTTTGATTGTTTTGGGCGGTGGATAGGTATTACATGTTTTCTATTATTTTATTATAACACATTCAAGGGATACCATCCGCGGTTCATCCCGTACTTAATGGTACTGCAAGTACTGGAACTGTTGTCGGCATGGTTAAGGTTAACATTACTATGGTAACGTGTTTATTTTCTATCACTGTTCTTCAATGCAGTTGTGAATATTTAAAATAGTAAAAAAATAAAGCGAAATCATTTAACATGTTACTTTAGTATTCATTCCGCCCAGAGAATATTTCTGCGTGTTGCATGTTAAACATGTAACAATATAAACTGCAATTAATTCTAGACTATTGTTTTCCATTACAAATAGCTTCATTCAAAAGCTTTTGGGCGAAACTCTTAAGACTTAGTCTTTGTAAAAAATTATATAATTATCGATACACATGTTTATCTGAAATTATGTGGTAGAAACACATTTGGTTCATTCGGCTTATTTACCTGGCAGTACTTGCGACAGTTACAAAAACGAATGTAGAAATTTGACTTTGTATATAACTTAATTTTGGTTCGAAAAACTAGCTTTTAAGTCGTACTGTACTAATATATTTTTATTTGCAATACCTATCTATACATTTGATTTTTTTCCAAATAATTTGAAGGTTGATTATGGTATATGGAAATTTACGAAGATGGATAACAACATATGGGATGTTTCCATAACGGGTGAAAGCACTGTTGATTTCTCGTACGAAATAATTGATAACTCAACGGCAGATGTTATCACTTATAATCCCATACAAGGTAAATTTGTTTTCAAAGCTATGAGGTATTTGTTAAATAAAAGTTTTATGTTAGCAAACATATTTATTAGAGGATCGTGGCACGTAAACGCCAACCACTTGTTTAAATACACTTTTACAACGTTCAAAGGAGAAATCACGAATGTGTTCATATTGAATAACTTAGAGGTTGTAATCAATTAAATAGTTTCTTATAAATTATTTAATTTTTCTTTAGCTTGAAATTGTTCTTGCATTCTTCTCAGGTTTCTGTGTATCATTCTTATCAGGAAAATCCATTTCAAAACACAACTGTTCATGTGTCCATGTTTCAACCCTCATCTCCAAGATTTACAAATGTGTCTTTAAAGTTATTGTATGCGACATAATTCCATATTCATAATTCGTACAATTAAAACTAAAACGATTGTCACTCCTGGTAACGATGAAATCTATTTTTATTGGCTCTAATTAAATATTATTCCGTTTAGGAAAATCATACAGAATCGCAGTCAACATACCAAACTTCGCACAGGTAAAAGCGGTTAAAATGGGGATGTTATTTTCGAAGGACACGTCCAGACCGTTTTACATGTCACCACTTGTAAATAAGGGAAATGGACATTACGAGTTCCGTGACATTATTAAAATGGTGAACAAGGTAAGACATGCTCTGAAGTAAAAGATCGTAATAAAATATGAATGTGCTGCTGAAGTCCTAATAATTTATCACTTTGTCTATTTATCATGTTTATAACAGCATATTAACGATTAATGTTCATACGATGCCAGAAGCAATGTCTTCGCATACGTAATTTAGACATCTTTTTATAATGTCCGTGTAGAAAATTGTACTTGATGTCATTTTATATTTTAGACATTTCTGATTGGTATACAAGGAGCTGACAATTCGGGCCATGCCTTCCGACGTCTTTCACCCAATGCCGTTGAGCCCGTCAGTCTAAAGCTTCTTGTTCCGCCATATACAGGTTTGCATACCCTATTTAAATAACCGATTAATATAGTTGTTTGAATAGAACAAATAGTTAGATATTGATTAATGGCGAAAATTGTATTCTTTTTCTTTTATAATATTAATCAGTTTACGCAGCAATAATAAATAAATACAGTTTTAAAGTTGTATATTTCCATATTCTGTAATCGCTTTGTCCGTGTATCTGCCTGATCAGATGTCCGACCGTTCATCACAAAATGTTTTCCATAGCATAACTAAGTACCTTCTCAGTGGATTTCAACCAAACCTGCACATATATAAATTATATTTCTAATATAAGTATATCGATGTGTTGTAATATGTGTACTCAAATAATGTAATTATGTATTTGATTATAACAGGTGCAAAGCTGCACGAAAACATATGGCTAGACATTGACTTTACTGTCGTAAACATAGTTTCATTCGAACAAGATATATATGTCAGAATACAAGATGACAAAGGTTTTGCCCAAGCCCCACAATTTTTATCAGCTACATTGAAGCCCGGTGAAAATTTTACAGGACACTTTACACTGAAGGGCGGTAATTATAATGGTGAAGTAGTGTAAGTTACATTTAATGTACGAGTATATGTTAAACTTAACAAATATTAAGTAAACGTTATCATGTGACCGTGTTTCAGTGTGTCATTTGCATCGAAGACTTTACGGTTTATGTACAGTGGTTGAATTTTTATTACGTATAAACCACAAACAGAAAGTGATAATGATACTACAATAATGACAAGGTCTCCAATTTGATGCCCTACATTTTGTCTGCTGGATATGGCAATACCTGATAATTTTATGTATATTTCACTTTTTGCAAATATCAAAAGTGCAGAAAATTTAGTGTTATTAATTCTAAAATAACATAATATAGCGGGCATATAAAGTATTCATACTAACTGTTCACGAATGACAACAAACGGTTTCTGTAACAGGAGATTAACCATCACAGCTCGACAGTATCTGGGACATGGCCAGTTTGGTCCTGGAACTTCGGTAGTCAGAATTGTAACTGTTGAAAGAAGCGATTCGGTTAGTAGTTATTCATTGTTTTCTTAATCGGTTGATTAAAGACCTGCAACATTTGTAGTATCCGATTACTTTCAACATGTTCAAAGTTTCCTTTTCATCTATTTTGAAAGCGATTTGGTTGATCTTGCGTCAGATCTTTCAATAATGCACACAGCGTTTTGGAGTAAACTGGCTAAGTTTGGTATCGAACAAATTTATAACAGCCTAATAAAACATAAAAGCATCTTAGTCCCCACCATCAACAGAAGTTCAACTCTTTGAGCTCGGATTTATGTTCACCTACACCAGTTATTCCTGCAAATAGCAATAATGAATCGGGATTACTGGTTGACTTTTAAAAACAGCCGATACAGATGAAAAATATGCGACTACTGTTAAATTTAAATTTAAAGCACATAACAGGAATACATGATACCGAGAAGGAACGATCTCGGTTCGACTAATTCGAGTCATTACACATGCACAGCCATCTGATATATTTTTCTTGTGGAATTTCAAATAAACTATAGCAACAGTTGACTATTTTCAATACTAATATGGTACTTCTTTGTGACTTTAGTTGGCTTTGAGTGTTCGTGACGTATTGGTTTGATGTGTACATGTTGTATTCAACCTAACCACTGATAACTATTAAAAGTGCTGTCTTTACGATATATGGGAATTTTGAAAATATTACCCCAAACATTCTTATTTTCGTTGAATGTTTGCTTAAGGTAGAGCAACTGTAATGCTTTCCCGCGCTTTTTTCTCGAATGTCGGGAACACTCGGTGAACTGTCACTAACAGTCGACACTAATCGATGTTGCTTCGGCTACTATCGGCTCTGACGAGTAGCGTCGGAAGTCACCGAAAGCGAGCCGATGTTTGATGACCTCGCAAATTTATGCGCGGGAAAGCATTACAGTTGCTCTACCTTAATTATTATATATTACTTGTGTTTACCACACTGATTTTGTGCTTAATGTATTCATATGTACTTCGAAGCCAACAACCTTGAGCATCACATCTACAGCGACTGTCACATCAACGGGATCAACTGTAGTGGAATCAATGTCAACCAGTCCACCTTCTTCGGCAGAAAAATCCCCTTCAAGTGCGTTGACTTCGTGTAGGTTGTTTAACTACTCTGCCGAATCACTCATAAATATCGCATAGCATAAGCACACGCGTGCTTTATTATTTGTTGAGAATCATTTTATAGAGCTACTTCATACTATTTTGTACTGGAGTGCTAGACGCTGTTGCCGTGACGGTTCGGGTTCGCTCCCAGGTAGAGACAATATCATTTTATATTCGAAATCATGTTTAAGCCTGCAAGCATGCGTGTATGTATAGATACGAGAGTGCAATTGCGTGTGTTGTTATATGATAAGCTTTAGTTCCAAGGCAGAAACTCGACAGGTTTTCTTTTTCGTTAATAACTTGTGATGTCTTCTTTGAAAGTAATAATTATACACATATATATTCGTATTCTCTTTTCCTCTATTTGTTTTTGCTTCTTCGGAAATATGTGTTTTCTGGTTGTAGCGATCCTCATATGCACTTATGTACCAAAATCTTCATTTTATTCGCAGAATACATGATTTAATAAACAAAATTATTACGAGATTGTATATTATTGTAACTTATATGCGAAAAGAAATAACAAATTTTAATTCCAATACCTCAGTGGCAATATCTGCTACGACTACGAGTCCAGTATCAACAAGCCTTCAGAACGTCACACCAACGACTCCACCAGGACTGATGCAAACATCGGGTCTTGTAACCAATAAACCACAACCTTCGGACACAAATGATACCGGCGTATTAAGTTCTCAAAAACCAATAACAAAAACCTCTCCACATGTAATACAAACATATCTGACAACTGTAACAGATTCATCTTTGATGTCGAGTTTAAAACCACAATCGGTAAGGACAACAGAAGGAAATTCAACAGTGGCAACAGTGTTTACTTCAGGTGCCAATGGTTATAACATCTTTAATGCAAATACTTCAGTGTCAATATCTGCTTCGACATCGAGACCAGTACCAACCAGCTCACAAGACGTCACACCAACGACTCCACCAGGACTGATACAAACATCGGGTCTTGTGACTAATACCCAACTATTTTTAAACACGAATGATACCGGTTCGTTAGGTGCTCAAGAACCAAAAACAACATTCTCTCCACAGGGTAAACAGACACATCTGACAACTGCAACAGAATCACCTTTGATGTCGAGTTCGAAACCTCATTCGATATCAACAATACAGGAAAAGCCAATATTGGAAACGGTGTTGGCCACAGGTGCTAAGGGGAATCAAGCTGTTCACATTGGTAAACTAGAGGCTAGTATGAAGCAGAAAAAAGACATGCTTCTCAAACAATGATTTTAATCAAGGCAAGTTTGTTTTCATTTCGGTTCTTTGAGATGGCCTTTGCCTATAAACAGACTCTTTCAGTCAGAGCCTTTAATATTTTAATTTTTCGTGTTCTGTGGCTTTGAAAGAAACTGTGTCATGCAGTGATGATAACGTTCATCAGGTTTATCGGATCAATCTTTTTTTGGAGTTGTCACGGCTAGCTCAGAAGGTAGCTCTTCAAAAGAGGCAAAATCATTGATTTGGCTGTAAAAAGAATGCTATATTTTTCTGAGGCATTCATGTCATGGATGTTTAACTTTTTCATAACAGTTACTGCAGGTATTACTGTAAATAACTGCTAAGATGTTAGATGTTGTATTTACATTCGACATAGAAATGTCGAAATAATGACATTAGAGTTTCATTACTTAACGTATGCCTGTGATATGAAATGGTCCTGTTTTTTATTGCAGATATTGCAGGGCGGTTGTGCAAAAGTTGACTTCGAAGATAGTGAAGAAAATTGAAAAAAAGTCTTGCTTTATGTAGACAATACAGTTTTAAAAAACTGAACATTTTTTCAAAACGAATAAAATGTGGAAAATGAAAATTTAATAATGAACTGAAATGTTAATTGTTGATTCACTAAATACTGTCAAATAAATTTTAAATCACTACTTTTTATGCAAAAAACCGAACACTTATAGACAACAAAATGAAATCAAAATCTGAATCTAAAAGTAACATAAAAATAACTCCGAGATTCGGTTTTGTAACGACTGTTAACATGTTAATGGCTTAAACATATTTCACGGCATTTTTTTTTCATTTATTTCTAGTTCCTATGTGCCTCGATTCCACCATTTTCGTACATTTCCAAAGAAGTTGCTGCATGAATGAGAAAAAGCGAGGTTTTGAATAAATTCTAAGCTAATATCCATTTTGATTTTGCTCTGATTAAATTCGTTTTTCAGAAAACAAATCTGCATTTCTCATCAGTCTCAAACACTCGAAATATAACCTCGCTGCACTGACTCTCCTGCTCCAACTTCATGTACTATACTCCTTGTTTTGAAAAAAAATATTATTATTATTATTATTATTATTATTATTATTATTATTATTATAAGGCTTGTAAGTTTGCAGTTATCTGACGATCACTACATGTAGTTACAAGTGATCATGATATATTTGACTTGTAACTTATTCTAAATGGACCGTTAGATGGCGACAAAAAGAGTAAGTAAAATGAATTTGTTTTATGGTTTCCAAATCCGTCCAATTACTGTTCTGTAAAAATAGTTATACTTGGTTCATATTTTAAACAATTGTTGGTTCAGTAACTATTCGCTTAAGTTTTCGGTTGATACGCAGTAGTACCTCTTTTACCAGCGGTATATGCACACATGCCTACAGCTCACCAGTAATTTTATTTTTTATAAAGATAGTCGTTGACCATTGTTGTAAAAGTGGTTGGAAAACGAGCTGAGAATATTGAAGAAACTAGAGCTTATTAAAAAGCACAAAAGTCAGTTATTTGGTTAAAAAAGCACTGAATTAGGAGACGTTTTTTTGGTATGATATGGTATCTTTTGGGACAGTTCGTAAGTGAAGAAAGCATTTTCTGACTGGAACAGAGTCCGTTTAAGATGCAACAGAATCTTGGCGACCTTTAACTGTAACAGGCAAAACAAATGCCTCAAAATAAAGAGCAAATATTGAAAGTGATTTCATTTTTTCGTCGACAGACCCAAAAATAGATTCAAAGAATGAAATCATGTATATTTCAAACCGATATATGGGATTTTACGGGATATAACATTCATTTGACTATTTAAATCGCATACTTTTGATAAATCGTTCAATTCACAGTTCAAATCGAACAACCCTCGTATTACGTTACAATAGCGGGGATTTTTTGTCAAAAAAACAACAACACAACATTACTGTAATCTACCCAGCAAGGAAAACTTAGGTTATGCTTTAGTCACTGCAAAGTATTGTCTGGAAAACAGTCTCCGAGAAGATAAAGCACAAGCCCGATAGATAACATGAGATAGTCGTCTTATACTCTAAATTTAACAAAATCTTTATAACGGTTAACTAGATACTGGACTATTTGTTCGTTTCGTCTTTGCAAATTACACTGTCTTATATCTTATCTAAAGCTTCAGTCACAATTCCTGAAATGGGCCCGGGTGCACAATTCCTGAAATGGGCCCGGGTGGGGGCCGTAGACAGGAAAAGTTGCCAAAACCTTGGGGGCGCAGCGGGCGGAAACAGTGATGGATTGTGTCCGGGATGTGACGGGCCGAAAATCGCAAGGTGTGACGATTGTAGAGGGCAACAGGGGGCACAAACAAAACCGGGCGGGCCCTGTACCATCATCTAGAGGAAACAGTACTGTCACTGAGCGGTGCCTGAACGGTATACGCCCTGTCACCGCCGATGCCCTTGAAATCGGACTGGAACCGCGCTATCACAGGGCTAACACACGCCGGTGCCCTTGAAATATGACTATCACCGCCCGATCACAGGCCGGGCACCGCCCGATTACAGAATGTGACAGTGCGGCACCTGGCCTGTATCCTTGCAACAACAGTTTGAATTTTCTTTTCTTAAGGGCCGCTGACCCGGTCTCGTAGCATTGCGACTGCAACTTCAAAAAATATTTACGCCGCCAGGTGACTTTTGAAATCAAAATCAGTCCGGTCCGCCGCCGAACTTAAAAACCGCCCGGGCCCCTCCAGGGGTTGTGACTTAAGCATAAGTACGCACAAATACCTGTGTATTTATAACCCGTGAAAATCCTTAATGTATCCCCGCTTATTGTTGTACATGTAGTTAACATCGTTTGTAATTGTCATTCGGCGTTGCTTATGGTTATTTAAACTGTTATTATTTTAAACTCTTTATTTTTATAACCGACCTTTTAATTTAGTTTATTTGGATTCGTCATAAATCAAAATTCATTAAGTAATATTTCAGGTAAGTTGAGCACGATTTGAATGAATGCACTTTAAATCAAGACAAGTTTAAGGACACAATGATAATAATACCAGCAATATGTACGAGTTGTTTATGTCCTCACATTTTATTGATCAATCCTTTTATACTTTGTTTTGTTAAACTATTTTACCAAACAGAATGGAAAGATTTATCATGAATAAACTTTAAACCTGATAATTGAAATCATATCCAATGTTTAAAGCAACGAGGTAATTCGGAAAAGGAAGTAAAAATATTCGTTGACAAGATGGCGGCTAGTGGAGGGGAGGACTTTATGTCGGATGAAATTGTTATCAATAAATGCTGTGTTTGTGCGAAGAAAAATAAGAGAACAGAGGCAGCTCAGTATTGCGTTGAATGTAAAGACTACTTTTGTTCACAATGTGTTGACATACACGCTGTGTTTCCTGCCACAGAGGGACACAAGCTGCTGGATAAATCCGACTTTAAGTCCGTACGATCCGGGGCCGGATCTCTGCCGAGTTATCCGACCCAACGATGTGACCAGCACAAATCCGAGGTACTGAACATGTACTGCCAAGACCATGACGAAGTGGCCTGTGCGACTTGTATTGGTCTCAATCACAGGTATGTCGAAGAATGAACAGAATAAGTTTCTACCTGAAAACATACAAACATAATCCTGCCATTTAACCTTTTAATAAAAAATATGTTATACTGTTAAGAGGTGGTTAAAGTTTACAGGCATGTTGTTAAACAAGAAAATTGAAATTTGCATGTTTTCAGAGGTCGACTGAATATGTGCTGATAAATTCTGTTCATAATAGTCCGAGATATATACATGATTTGAAATGGTTAATACCCACCAAACATCCCATTGATAAAATTCGAACAGTTACCAAGAGACTGTGTGTGTACTATGCTTAATATCCGTACTAAATATTATTTTATTATTAACAACTTTTCTTTCGTTAAATTAACGCAAAACACAAAAGACCACAACAAATGATTAGTAAAATTACTAATGACGTATTAATGGCTTTCACTGTTACAGCAACATCGTATTTGGTAAACTGAGATCTGTCCTAGTATAAATCTCTTTTTTTCTACTGATCAATTTCATTCGATATACTCTATTCTTTCTGTTTTCATTTTCGCATTGTTCTTTATTTTTAACAGGACAAACAGTGATTTTTTCCGCCCGCCCCAACCACCATCCGCCAATAAATGCGAAATAAAAACATTAGTAAATGACTGAAAAATCAGATTGAAGTTTAAAGTTAAGTAATCCATTTTTGTTAAGCCAAAAGCAGGTTCGAGCAGAAATTTACGTGCAAATTGTCTACATTTTTTCCTAAAGATCGGCTAATGTGAAAAGTCAAACTATATACTTGTCTATCTTAACATCCATGTCCAATGCTTATATTGGTAAATAAATTATTCTCTTTACAGGTCATGCAGAAACGTACATTCGATTCCAGTTAATGTTGACAATCTGTACAAAAAGTCGGAATACAGTCGCGTGGAACACAATGTCAAGTTGTCAAAAACACAGATTGAAGATGTCAAGAAAACGAAAGAAGCCCATATTAAAGCGTTAAAGAACTCTCTGAAGACAGCCATAGACTCTGTCAAAAACTTTAAGCAAGAGTTACAAACCTTGTTGGACAAAATTGAACAGCAGACAGTAACAGAGTTGAAGAAAGAATATGACAGAATAGAAAAATCCCTGGAAGAAGAAATCAAGGAAGCTGAAAATCAAATGGATGTCCTAAATAAAATGGCTGCCCAGCTAAAACACGCGGAAGGAAACAAGTCGCAGGAATTCGTCTGCGTCAAAACGTATTACAAGCTCACCAAAATGGATGAAGAAAAGAACAAACAACATATCACATCGGATGTAACAGTCATGTTCACGGCTGAACAGAGTATAAAGTCATATCTACAGCAACTGAAAGTATTTGGAAAGGCAGGATGTACGAAATCAGCTGTTCTAAAGAGGCAACAAGCCTCGAAAGCCGAGTCATTATCTCCCGTCGTCGCTGTGCGGGATACCAGACTTTACAAAGTATCAAAACAGAGAGAAATAAATGTGAAAGTATGGGATGACATGTACAACTGTGATATAACTGGTTACTGTATCACCGAGGATGGTGTGCTTCTTCTGATTGACAATTGTAACAGGAAGCTTAAACGCGTAGACTTGTCTAAAGAGACAGTTACAGATTATCTCAACTTGAACTTTTTGCCTAACGCTGTCTGTCAAGTCAGCAATATCGAGGCTGCCGTCAGTCTGAACATTAACACTGTACAGCTCGTGTCTCTGGGCAATAAGATTACTGTCACTCGTACTCTCACATTTGAACATAAATGCCGGGGTCTGGCTTACAGCAATGGCAAACTGTATATATCTGACTGGGGTAAATCAGTACACATCTGTGACTTGAATGGTAGGCAGCTGCGGATAATAACTAAAGACGACTCTGGTAAGAAAATATTCCATAACAACCGACACATTGCAGTCAGTCCTGAAGGAGACAAAGTGTTTGTGGCTGACCGTAATAAAGGTTTGATAACACTTGACAATCAAGGAAATTATCTATCCACTTTTAATAAGAGCGATATCCACGATGTGACATTGTGGGGAGTGTGTACCGATGATAAAAATGTATTTGTATGTGGTCGTGGTACTAACAACATCGTCCAGTTAACACGAGACTGCAAAGTCATTGCACCGATAGCAACTGTTGGGTCACTTGACACTACATGCTATTCAATATGTATAGATTCTCGGAAATCTAGACTATACGTTACGAAAAGTGGCAGCAATGCGATAACTGTGCTAGAACTTGTGTGAGAAACACTGATATCGATGGCATTACATACAAATATCCCAATGGAATATATTTTAATAATTCTCAAGTTAAAATAGTCACAAAATTCAGAGAACTTTAAGTACTTATATATAAATCTAAAACTGACTACATTTATATGTCTGATTAAGGATAGGCGCTAATGCAGTGATCAATAAGTGATAACAAACGTCAAGTGTGTACTGTTGATTTTAGTTTAGTAGAAAATCAGGTTATACTATGATCACAATAGTATTCGACACTAATTTTTGTCGTCAGCTGACAATGAATGTCAAGTTTGACATCGATATTTAAAATGTATATTCAAATTCTCCCATGATTTTCTATGTATGAAAAGCAACTGTACATTATTTAATGTTTGAAAGATGAATATATTTAGAATTTCATAAGCATTTAGATTTAGAAAATTTTAAATTCATAAGCATTTAGAGTTAAACTCAAACCCATTAGAGGATGTTGTAAACCTATATTTAATAAATTCATATTACACATAATTTTAATAAAGGTTGTAAATGAGTGCGATGTCAGTGCGGATCCAAAGGGTTTTCAATAGGGTTGCCCGAAACTGTTTTTAAGCTGTCATATTTATTTATCGTGGGAAATGTCAAAATGCTGGACATTATAATTAAATACCATAAGAATGGCACAAAAATCACCTTTCTTAATATCTTGCATCCGACCTTGCGCTAAGTTTGTAATATCAAGTTATAATATATTAATATGAAATTTCTCTTAATGGATTTTCTTTATATCGTGTTAATTTGTAAATTTCAATAAAAACTTTACTTGTATTGAATGGAATACCCAAATCAAATTATTTCTTGCATTTATTTGCAGTTTAACATGGTATGTTTAAGCAGGGTCGTAAATCCATGTAATTGTAACTTAAAGAGACCCTGGTTTAAGCTATACAACGCATTATATTGATTCTATATGCGTTGGAAATATCAAGAGCACATTGTGAAACATTCAAATGTGCAGTTTGTTTTCAAGAATCTGACATTACGTTAGTAATGCATGTTGATGTGTTACAACAAATTTATTGTTATCAAATGTTTGTTGTGCCTGTTTCGAAATGGTTTTATGAACCATGCCCTTCCTCCCTCTCCTCTTGGCTGTATGGGGAGGGAGGGCTTAGTCTTCTGAATATTGACATTTCTGATACTCACATTTTCACTTTTTAATCAGTATGCACCAGCTCTGAGCAAACAATTTCACGTTGTCCATGGATGAAACAGAGGCGAACGATGATTGTTGGGTTAATGTTATTTGACAAAGAAAATGAGGTTAAATGTGCTACATGTAAGTAACACATTTCGAAGGAACGTCTGCTGAAAGTGTGAAACCTGTTGTAGAATTAAAATGTTTCAGGTGAAAAACGAATAAGAAAAAAAAACTATTATAATAGTGTTTCAGATTTAAAAACAAAAGAAAAGTATCTTTCGCACCTTAATAGAGAAACTTCTTTTTTGAAATGAATAGATAATTTGTTTAGATAGCCTCTAATATGTCTGTAAGCGTCTAGAGCAGTGCCTTTTTTCATATTTTAAGGTTCAGAGGTTCCACTGCCTGAGTCTAAAGCGTCATTTTGATCATTTTATGGAATTCTGCCAATTAATAATTAAAATACCCAATTAAAAATTCAACGAAAATCATAGGCATCAAAAATAAAGCTGATTTGGATATTGCATGAGTCAAATGGCCATCTCCCGGGTCAAAATGGAACCCCTCTTTCCATGTTCACGTCATATGCACACCAACGTTTGAAATGGATAACATTTGTAATGGTAGCTTGTGTGGATACTAAATTGAGCCTATTCATAGATTCGTTCAAAATGAGTATGCAGTATTTTTATAGTTGTCTTAATTGGTTACTTTCGAAGTTCTATTTTCTTCTGTTTCAAATGTGAAGGACAGTCTTATAACACAGTCCCTGTGATGATTTATTTTAATTGTGCTATTTTGGCTCAGTTTTCGAAGCTTTTAATGCAAATGAAAACTTAAAATTTGTAAAAGGTTATTTCAATTAAATTGATCTGGGCAAGGACGTAAATATCAAACTATTATGTAATGAATGTAATTCGATACTAAAACCAACCAATACGTAGATAACTTTGTATAATTGTTATAACATTATAACAGATACCTAGTGCAAAAAATATAGAGCTGTGTATTTATTTTACAGGGAATGAACGTAGAAGCGAATCGAGAAGGGTTTTCTAAGGATAAAAAACAACAATGGCGTCAAGGCAAAACGAAATACACTGTATTTTTTACCTCAGGAAAGAACTTAATATGAAACTTTCATACGATATGTATAATTGCGAAATACAGGGTTCTGTTTTTACAGAGGACGGTCATTTACTTCTGGCTGATTGCAATGACAAGAAGTTAAAAAGACTGGACCTTTCTTCAGAGAAAATTAAAGATTTCATCAATCTAAAAGCTTCACCTATTGCAGTCTGCGCGGTCAGCAAGAAAAAGGTCGTTGTGAGCCTTCATAATAAATCAATCAAATTTGTGTCAACGCTAGATGAAATGGCTGTTACACGTTGTTTGTCGTTTGACCATTTCTGCTACGGTCTTGCTCACTCCAAAGAGAAATTATTCATTTCGGACGGTTTTGATTTAGTGTACATTTATGGAATGCAAGGGCAGATTGAATGTCGAATAAAAAGAGATGCTTCTGGGAGAGTTTTATTTAATAAGGCCAGACATATTGCAATAAGTACCGATGTAGATAAAATTTATGTAGCTGATGAAAGTAAAGGCCTTGTAACTTTGGACATGGTAGGAAATTATTTAACATCTCACACTGATATTAACATGTTAGGTTTTTGTGGTGTATGCACAGATGGACAAAGAGTGTTTGTGTGTTGCGTTAAAACAAAGAACATCATTCTCTTAGAAGAGGATTACAAAACAGTCGGACAATTTCAAACTCACAGACCGCCGCTGTCGGTGTGCTTTCACCATCAGAATAGAAGACTCTTTGTTACAACCGGGAGCAGCAATGTTGTTCCCGTATTTGACGTAGTGGAAACAACTGATCAATGATATTGTGCTTACTTAAAATTTTGTCTTTTATTCATAGAATATCGTTGATATTCATGGCCGAACAGTGCATGGCATATCAGAAACATTTACCTTTAATTTATATATACTGAGTTTAATGCGTTTTCTGACAGTTTTAATCTAGATCAGCAGGCACATCCGTGCCGTCTTATCAGGGTCTGCATTGTTCGCTTTTAGATTAATTGATTACATTAAACATCATTAAACATCATAAGCATGTACAAGTATGCATGAGCTAAACTCGAAACAGAAAGTAGAATTTTAGTTGTCGTTTCAATTTCTATCGTTTAAAAAAGGGAAAAAACAATTATGTTGGTGTGGCAAATTAAGAGGTCGACTTTCTTTATTAATTAAAAGAGAGGTAATTTGCAAAAACGGAGATTTAAAAAGTATTTGCATATTATTTCTTTGCTTTAGTGAACGAATGTGTTTTCTATCTGTACATGTCATAAACTCATAAATTAAACAGTCATATAATCTGTTTGAGACCTTTATATTAAAACTTATGAATTTCATCATTATTTAGGAAATGAGAGATAACATTGACCTCTGTGAGAAATATCAACAAATTAAAATAAAGGTCTAATATAACCACATTGATAAAAAATGAATTTAAAAAGTTTTTATTTTTGCTCATTAAATTTTTGTTGCATAATAATGAAAACCGTGACACTCCTCTAATTGTTTTGCAGTACTTTGCTTCTCCAGAGCATGAAGCTCTATTCTTTTTCAGTCAGGTAACATAAATATCTGTTTATGGTGCATGATATAGCTTTTACTGTAACCCACTTCCCGTTGTATGTTATAGTGTTATATCGCATAAATATATACCGAGTTTATAAACATGTAATGTGTTTGTATTTTTAGTTTTTTTAGAACTTTATTTAAACACCCTGTGTCGAAATCACTCCTGTTGGTTACTATCCAGTATGCCTTTTTGTATAATCTTTGGAGTGTTTTGATGTTTTTTTGTGTTAACTGGTGCAATCGATGAAGATATCATGATTACGAGTACAACATGCTTGGGTAAGTCTCTATATCACAATAGTAATTTTTCTACAAACCAAATCTTTTCTTTGGTAACAATACATCAGTCTGAAAATGTTGAGTCGCACTCAAACCGAGTGTAGGCGACGTAGGCAAAATATGCATTTCTTATACTGTCCATTTATTTTTAAACATTCCATGCCATATTCAAAATCGGTCTTACTTGATGACTTTTTTATCTTATGTTTAAGTGTGTGTGGCGGTATTGCAGTTTTAAGTGATGAGGTAAACACTATATTCTATCCGGTGACCATATGCCGCTTTCTTAAATATAATTGATGTAAAAAAAAATGTAAAGAAACGCATTGGAAATTCTACAATCACCATTTATCACAATGTTGATGGATATCAATCATATTATAGAACTGATCTACCATGTTCCTGTAAAAATACTGAGCTGCTCAACGACTTTTACATTCTGGGTATTTACACTGGTCAAAAGTTCTAAGTGCACACTTTTCAATTTTGAATATCTTAAAGTAAACTTATTCAAATTGAATGAAAGTTTGACTTAATGTTAATAAAGATCAAACAACAATAATTTTTTGAAAACCGTGCATATGTTTTACGTTTTACGTCATCCACGTCGGCATACGCTTTTTATGCATTATCCCCGTGCGGCAAGCGAAATTTATTTTTTTACAATCGTTTTTGTTTTTCACATGTTCACCGACTCAAGACAAACACGAAAAACACACCAACAAATTGTTACTATGGAACTGTTGACGTCAGCAGGCAACGACATTGTCGTCAAAATTCTTTTCACAGGCACAACTTCAAATTTGTTGTAAAAACATCTTGACGGTTGTCGTAAATGCAAAAGAGATAGCTTATTTTTGCATATTTTATTAATTTAAGAAGAAAATCACACGATATTTTTTTCTAGATTGATTACGTTGGTTACGTTGAACGCTGATGTTACTCAATTACGTCATTAAATATTTACGTAAAACAACGTAAACTCGAAAAAAATAGTGTAACATTTGTTGGATAAGTGCCAAATAAATAAAAATTTAAAACTAAAATTTATAGAAATTCAATAAACTTCAAAATCGAGTTATTCGAAAATGACGCTTATTCGGTCAAAAGGCGTATCCGAAAACTGCTCAAATTTATCGAAATGAATATATTTTTTTCGTTTGGAAAGGCTGTTACACATCTATCATAGAAAACTGTATCGTCCCAAACTGCTAGACAATTCAAAAACTTTTGGCACAAAACATTGTGTGAAAAAAGGAATTTTCTCCTTGAAATCCTGTAAAAACGTTATGGATAAAATAAATTTGAGTGTGTTGGCTCATCGTGCCCAGCAGACCATTACAAAGCTACAGAAAACTATTTCAGTGCAATGGAAGGGCAAACTACAGTATTTCCTTTAAATCTGCATGAAATTTAAATTATACAGAGATGAGAAAACGATCACAAATGATAGCTGATACAATGATAATTAACTTTCTGAGAACAAGTGAGCTAAAATATTATTATTTTTAAATCTGGTTAAGCAGACTTAAAATTTTTGATGTGCTTAAATAGAATATTGATTCTTCTTCATTGTAATTTACACTGTTTTGAAAGATTCAATCAAATTATTGGAAAAAATAACATTTATCAAGTGTGCACTTAGAACTTTTGACCAGTGTATACACGTTACACCAGTGTTTGCTTGTTTGTTTGTTTTGTATTTTTTGAAAGAATCCTAACTGTAACCTTCTCAGCAGAGAGCACTTTCTACAAAAAATCAGTCTGGGCAATTCACTAGCCAATTGTTTTATGTTTTCCAGAATCACTTAGCTATTGATTTTGTTCCAGAATCATTAGCCTTTTGTTTCATTTTTTCCAGAATCACAAGCCTATTGTTTCATTTTTTTTTCAAGAATCACTAACCTATTTCTTTCAGAATCACTAGTCTGTTTTATTAAGGTGTTAGCTTTCTGACGGGCAACTTGTCTTGATTGTTAATATTTCTTGTTTTAAATCTACCTATAAATTTAGTTTAGTTTGAATTCTTACATATATCAAACTAACATTATATATTTCAAGTTGAAATAAACAAGTTTAGCACTGACGAATGCATATTAAAATTGACAATGATATAAAACTTTTTAATCAATACCTGAATAGGTTTTAAACTCTTTCATCAGATAGCAATACATAGGTTATCAAGATTGCACTTGTAATATGGTCTATGTAAACATTTCTTCTGTTTAAAGCAACGAGGTATATCGGAAAAGGAAGTAAAATTATCTGTTGACAAGATGGCGGCGAGTGGAGGGGAGGATATTATGTCGGATGAGATAGTTATCAATAAATGTTGTGTTTGTGCGAAGAAAAACAAGAGAACTGAGGCAGCTAAGTACTGCGTGGAATGCAAAGACTACTTTAATACACAATGTGTTGACATCCATGTTGTGTTTACAGCCGCGGAGGAGCACAAGCTGCTAGATAAATCCGACTTTAAATCCGTAAGATCAGGGGCTGGATCTCTGCCGAGTTATCCGACACAGCGATGTGAAGTGCACAAATTCGAAGTATTAAACATGTACTGTCAAGACCATGACGAAGTAGCGTGTGCGACTTGTATTGGTCTCAATCACAGGTAAAAATTAATTGTGTACCTTACAGAACACATACCACCTTAAGGTCTTAGACCCATCATTAGCATATTAAAACCAAACAGTAACCATGATTATGTAAGTTATTTAGTTGTTAAATGTCTTTTAAAAAGACAATTGGCAAGTTACTGATAATAACAGTTGAATGATAATGTTTTGTGATTATCTGCCCTTGTTGACATGGTTGTCTTGAGTTATCTCCCTTGGAAATACAAAAATGTTAATTTCTCCATTTTTCTACGGTAAATATCTGATTTCTTATTAAAATAGTACACAAACACTGTTTGTAAAGTTTTCTACCGAGAGACTTTCTTGAAAAAAATAAATATTTTTAAAGTAATAGCAAAAAATCGATATTTTCCATAGGCTTTAATGCAAATGTTAACACATATTATCTCCCGTTAAATAAAAATGTCTTGAAAAATGTCTCGGTGAATCATTTTATATTTTGTATGTCTTTAACACTTTAAGGTTACATTGATTTCTTACCATCCAGTGTCAAGATATGAAATATGTCAATGATGGTCCTAAATCCTTAACGTGATAAAACCTTCTAATAAAAAAGTCCGATTTGTTAACAGGTTGTTTAAAATCAAAAGCGTGTTTTATTTAAAGGTTGAGATTATTTAGGAAGGAAATAGTGTTGCTCTTGCAAGGTCTGTTTCAATATATTATATTGTCCAAAAAAGTATTGATTTAAAGCTTAACCCTTCATTCCATGGGACATGGTTGATATTCTCAGGGTAAACAATGTAGATCCAAATCAGCCGGCTCATACGTGTTGGATCTACAGGATCTACACAGTTTGCTATTAGATTTATTTGATTTATTACAAAGAAGCGATCAGAGTAGATCTAGATCAGATGACATGATTCTGCAGCCGATCTGTATCTACACTAGTCATATATGCGATATCATTAGTAAATATGGCGAAAAGGGTTAATGTGTTCCCCTTTAAAAAGTTCGTAATATTATTAAAACATTAATTTGAAGGTCAAAGTAAACTATCCGCTTATAAGACTATCAAAAGGGTGGCCTACTTGTTACATGTACCATTTAGCATCTATTACCTTAAATATTCCTATAGGTGGGTTAGTGTTAATAAATAAATTGTTCTAAATTTACAGGTCATGCAGACACGTATATTCGATACCAGATAATGTTGACAACCTGTACAAAAAGTCGGAATACAGTCGCGTGGAACACAATATCAGGTTGTCAAAAACACAGATTGAAGATGTCAAGAAAACAAAAGAAGCACATAAAAAGTTGTTAAGGAACTCTCTAAAGACAGCCGTGGATTCTGTCAAAACCTTCAAACAAGAGTTACAAACCTTGTTGGACAAAATTGAACAGCAGACAGTTACAGAGTTGAAGAAAGAAAATGACAGAATTGAAAAATCCCTGGAAGAGGAAGTCAAGGAAGCAGAAAAACAAATGGATGTCCTTAATAAAATGGATGCAAAGCTAAAACATGCAGTAGGAAACCAGTCCGAGGAATTCGTCTGCTTTAAAACGTATGACAAGCTCACCAAAATGGATGAAGAAAAGAACAAACAACTTATTACATCGGATGAAACAGTCACATTCACGGCTGAACAGAGTATAAAGTCATATCTACAGCAACTGAAAGTATTTGGAAAGGCAGGATGTACGAAAACGGCTGTTCAAAAGAGACAACAAACATCGAAAGCCGAGTCAATATCTCCCGTCGTCGCTGTGCCGGAAACCAGACTTTACAAGGTATCAAAACAGAGGGAAATAAATGTCAAAGTTCAGAATGACAAATACGCCTGTGATATAATTGGTTCCTGTATCACTGAGGACGGTGTGTTTCTTCTGGTGGACTATGTTAACAGCAAGCTGAAACGTGTGGACTTGTCTACAGAGACAGTAACATATTACCTCAGTTTGATATCAGAACCTCACGCTGTCTGTCAGGTCAGCGAGATGGAGGCAGCTGTCAGTCTGAACAATAAGACTGTACAGCTCGTGTCTCTGGGAAATAAGATTACTGCCACTCGTAGACTCAAATTTGAATATTGCTGCTTTGGCCTGGCTTACAGCAATGGCAAACTGTATATATCTGACTGGGATAAATCAGTATACATCTGTGACATGAATGGTAAGCAGCTTCAGAGAGTAACTAAAAACGCCTCTGGTAAGAATATATCCCATCACAACAGTCACATTGCGGTCAGTCCTGAAGGAGACAAAGTGTTTGTGGCTGACCGTGATAAAGGTTTGATAACATTAGACCATCATGGAAATTATCTGACCACTTTAAATAAGAGCGATATCTACGATTTGAAATTGTGGGGAGTGTGTACCGATAATAAAAAATGTATATTTATGTGGTCGTGGTTTTAACAAAGTCGTCCAGTTAACACGGGATCGCAAAGTTATTGCACCGATAGCAACTGTTGGGCTACCTGACAAAGCATGCTATTCAATATGTATTGATTCTCGGAAATCTAAACTATACGTTACGCAACAAGGCAGCGATGCGATTACTGTGCTTGAGCTTGTGTGAGAAGCACCGATATGACTGCAATACTTAAAAAAATAGAAACAAAGGTTTTTATTAAATATATTTGAAAAACTCTGAAGTTAAAAATGTCACAGAAAAGTCAGATAGCGTTTCATACTTATATGTAAATCATAAACAGACTGCATTTGTCTGATTTGGAATAGGGAAGTAGGCAGTAGCAGTAGGAGCAGTAACAAACGTGAAGTCAGCAGTAACAGTAGCACATCAGTAGCAGTAGCAAAAATATAAAACGTGACAATGGCAGTAGCAGTAGCACAGCAGTAGCAGTAGCAAAATGATGAAACATGAAATTGGCAGTAGCAGTAGCACAGTAGCAAAATAGCAGTAGTGAAGAAGGATAGAAATTTAAATTATGTACAATTATATTTTAATTATGAAAAGAGGACATGTGTCCGAAAATGTGATATGTCCGAAAATTTGGAAAAAAAGTATAGTACATGTACGAGGTTTACACAGAAATATAAACTTAAGTTGTTTATTTAGAATAAAGTCAAAATTTGAATATCTTTGTCACATATTAATATTCAGTTACCTTAACCATTTATTACCATGATAACAACTGTAACGGTTATCTACATCTTATCCGTAAATCCATTTGATAAAGATTCAGTTATGAAAATAGGTATCCGTTTGATTAAATAAGCCGTAAAGAACCGATTTAAAAAATTAAAACACTATATTGCAGTGAGCGACACTTGCGAATTTATTGGAGGACACAGTTCTTCATATTTTATAAGCTGCCTACTTTAACATGTACTGATAGATGTACCATACATTTCACATGTTTTACATTTGTACAAAATGACAATATCAAGAGCACATGCTTTCTTTAGATAGCCTCTAATGTGTCTGTAAGCGTCTAGTCCAGTGTCTTTTTACAAATTTAAAGGTCCCACAGAGGATCCACTGGCTGAATCTAAAGGGTAATTTTGATCATTTTAGGGAGTTCAGCCAATTAATAATAAAATACCCTAATTAAAAAATTTAACTAATATCAGAAAGAAGTAATATATGCATATCAGGAATCGACACACTCAAAAACACAGCCTCCTCACGCAGCGAAAAATATGAGAGGAAGAGAGAGAGCATGTTTTCTATAAGTATGTCAATTCAAATAGGACGCCACAAACAATTAACGAAGAAGAGAACCTTTGGGGATACCGCCTTGGAACGGTCAGTGGCAAAACAAATTGCCGCTGGGGGTATAAACCAGGTTCTAGGGTGCACCAACCTCACACTTGCCCCAACAGATTTTCGTATCACAAAACAAGTACAAGTTGTCTTGGTGAATAACTCCAAACCACCCATCGGCTCAACAATGTTGCATGTAAAACCACACAAACATATAAAACGTAAGAAGCTAATAGCATTGCAAAGCAAAAGAGTATGTACTCAATGATCTTACCGAGACCAGAGCTCCTGGGATAAAATCAGCAAGAAAACGATGACAGGGATAAAAGAAACGAATCGAGCTTCTAGATTCTTTTAAGAAAGATATCCCCATAAACCTTCATTAACTCTTTAACCCTGCCACCGTCGTGCAACCAAAGATGTAAGCATAATGATCAATTGTAGATGGGTTAATCACCAGCAGACCTGGGTTCAATTACAATTATAATTGAATTAATTATAATTAATTACCTTTTTCAAGTAATTGAATATAATTAATAATTGAAACAAAAATCAATTATTTTAATCGTAATTAATTAATAAAATCAAAAAATGCATTTTAATTGTCAATTAAATTGAATTACTCTTCAACTATCATGCATGTAGCAGACAGTAACATATGGCAAAACACAGGTTATTGTGCGGTAGTTATTGTCACTTGGGGTTATCAATTTCACACTTGCTGCTCATTGAAAGAGGTGCTAATTTGGATATGAACCGGCATTAGTTGCTAGACAATGGAATCCAATGAATATGAAGCCATTCAATTACAAAACTAGTATAAGTAGCCTTAAGGAAGAGAATTTGTTTAATCAAAAAGTTGCTACTTTTTCTTCCATGTACTATTTTTTGTCTATGTTTGCCAGTCATATTTTTGTTGCCATTGCAAACATATGATAGACTAGAAACCACAAAACAATATTGAAATAAATTATTCATCTTCTCCCCCATGTTGTATGTAATTACCTGGGTGAAATAAAGTATGTTCTTTCTGTTCATCAATTCTAACAAGTGGGTAACTAATAAGTAGTCACACACAACATGAATTCTAGCACATTAAAACACTTAATATTATCAAGGATACTAGTGGGAATTTTTTAGCAAAATGCCATTCTATTCGTCAAAATACAAATGCAGTCTGAAAGTTACTACAAACTTTGTCTTCACAAGCACTTTATTCAGTTTCATTCCTAAGAATCCAACATGTCAAAGACACACATAGGGAAACATCAGAAATTCACCAATTTTTGACTGAAGTTTATGAAAGTTCTGATTCAAACCCTCTACATTAGTGGTCTTTACATGCAGAGAGTTTACCAAAGTTGTCAAAGAATGCTGAAATCTACCTGGCTCTACCTGCATTATATGTCACACATGAGCGGCTTTTTAATAACTGGGAAAGTGTTTAAGCCTCAACATTGTTCACTTACTTAAGCATCTTTGAAGCGTACATGTTTTGAAAGGCAATAAGGACCTTTATATCTGCATCAGAAATCAGTCTTTGATCATGATTCTGTTTGTGAATATATTTTCTATTTTTAAAATAATTAAAAATAATTAAAAAATAATTAATTATTTTCCTAAAAAAATAATTATAATTAATTAATTACTTATGGAAAAAGCAAGCAATTATAATTGTAATTTATTTGAAATATTTCTGATTTAATTGTAATTAATTAATTACTTTTCAAACAAAATTGAACCCAGGTCTGATCACCAGGCCTGCAGAGAGTTGTAAAATATAATTTTGGTAACCTTTCTTTTTAAATTTACAGATGGTTTTTACAAATAACCGAGAGAAATTAACATTGACTTTTGTCTTCTTAAGTTTTAAGAAGTGTTTTCTTTATAATTGGGATTAAAAACAACCATGGCGTCAAGGCAGATTAAAATACTGTTTAAATTTTGCTTCGAAAAAAGTTAATGTTAAACTTTCGAACGATATATATAATTTCGACATACAGGGTTCCGTTTTTACAGAGGACGTTCACGTACTGCTGGCTGATTGCAGCAATAACAAGAAGTTAAACGACCGGACCTTTCTATAGAGAAAATTAAAGATTCCGCTAAAAGCTTCACCTATTGCAGTCTGTGAGGTCAGCACGACAAAAACCGTGGTGAGCCTGCACAATAAATCAATCCAATTTGTGTACACGCTAGATGAATGGCTGTTACACGCAGTTTATCGTTTCACTATTTCTGATACGGTCTTGCTTACTCCAACGAGAAAATATTCATATCGGACGGGTTTAATTAAGTGTACACTTATGAAATGCATGGCCAGGTTGATTGTCGAATAACAACCGATGCTGCCGGGAGAAATTTTTTTAATACAACCAGACCTATTGCAGTAAGTGCGGACGGAGTTAAAATTTATGTAGCTGATGAAAATAAATGACCTGTTATTGGGGACATGGTAAGAAATTATTTTGACATCTCATACAGAATTTTAAAGGTTAGGTTCTTGAGGAGTCTGACGAGATGGACAAAGAATGTTGTGTGTTGCGTTAAAACAAAGAGCTTCATTTTCTAAGAGGAGGATTAAAAAACAGTCGGAAAATTTCAAACTTACAGTCCGCCGCTGTTAGTGTTTTGACAATCAGACCAGAAGACCCTTTGTTACAACTGGGAGCAGCAATGGAGTTACCGTATTTGACATAGTGAACACGATGTTACCGTTTTTGACATAGTGACAACGTTGTTACCGATTTGACATAGTGACAACGATGTTACCGTATTTGACATAGTGAACACGATGTTACCGTTTCTGACATAGTGACAACGATGTTACCGTATTTGACATAGTGACAACGATGTTACCGTTTTTGACATAGTGACAACGATGTTACCGATTTGACATAGTGACAACGATGTTACCGTATTTGACATAGTGAACACGATTTTACCGTTTCTGACATAGTGACAACGATGTTACCGTATTTGACATAGTGACAACGATGTTACCGTATTTGACATAGTGACAACGATGTAACCGTATTTGACATAGTGACAACGATGTTACCGTATTTGACAAAGTGAACACGATGTTACCGTTTCTGACATAGTGACAACGATGTTACCGTATTTGACATAGTGACAACGATGCTAACTTACCGAATTTGACATAGTGACAACGATTTTACCGTATTTGATAGTGACAACGATGTTACCGTATTTGACAAAGTGACAACGATGTTACCGTATTTGACATAGTGACAACGATGTAACCGTATTTGACATAGTGACAACGATGTTACCGTATTTGACATAGTGAACACGATGTTACCGTTTTTGACATAGTGACAACGATGTTACCGATTTGACATAGTGACAACGATGTTAACTTACCGAATTTGACATAGTGACAACGATTTTACCGTATTTGATAGTGACAACGATGTTACTGTATTTGACATAGTGACAACGATGTTACCGTATTTGACATAGTGACAACGATGTAACTGTATTTGACATAGTGACAACGATGTTACCGTATTTAACATAGTGACAACGATGTTACCGTATTTAACATAGTGACAACGATGTTACCGTATTTGACAAAAGTGACAACGATGTTACCGTATTTGACAAAAGTGACAACGATGTTACCGTATTTGACAAAAGTGAAACCGATGTTACCGTATTTGACATAGTGACAACGACTGATCAATGATCGCATGAACAGTGGCGTACTCATTATCCTTTTATAACGTGGGATTGCGATGTTATTCATGGACGAAATGTACACGGTTTATCATAATATTTTCTCCATATTATTATACTTGTTAATTGCGTTTTCGACCAGTGTAAATCTAGATCATCCGGAATATCATTGTCTTGTAATATGATGAGTTTTTATCATTTGTTTACATTTTTAACTGTAAAAAATGTAAATAAAATATAAATCATGCTATATAACTTACAAACTAAAATAACCATAGACAGTCAAAACGGAAACAGATTGTACTCGTGGAACTAAGTATATGATTATGAGACGAAATTGAAAGAAATCAAGTCAATTTATTAAAATATTTTGAGCAAAACAATTCTAAACATATGTTAATTAGAAAACAATATATGATTATCGGTTTAATCATCAGTATAACTGATTTAGTTCAATGTTTCTCGATGTTAATACGTATTATGTTACATCACTTTTACGCTACTAAAATCTGCAAAGCAGTGAACACATATTATAAATAACAATTATAATAAGCAATTCCTTAGACACTGCAAACTATTGTCTTTGAGAAGAAAGAACACTTTCAATCGTCTTTGAATTTTATAAAACACACACATACACACACTGGTATACCTTACCTTGTGAGGTACCATTTTCTGTACAAACGCACCGAGATATATGCTATTTTGAAGAGATTTTTAAATTCCAGTTGCATAACAATAACCAGAACAATGACCTTTATAATTTTATCACGTTGTTTTAGCTCTAGCCTGGTTTTTAAATAATACGTATTCTAAATACAAATCGAGGTAAATACCTCAGCCTGTATTACACACAGCACACATAAAAGTATTCGCAAGGGCAGCTGAGGTACTCACACACACCCGAATTCCGTTATCACATCTAGGTACAGCCATGATACAATTACTCTGTTAGCTTGGTAAATACGTCAAGATATATTGAATTCTCGATTGCAGTGCACCATGTCGCTCGAATGTTTGTCGACTGATTTAAACAAATTCTACTATCACTTTGGACCAGGCAGTAAGATTTTCTTGAATTTCTTCAAAACCCTAACATTATTTTGAAGAATTGGCACTTAACATTGTAGACCAGCATATACATATTTGGTACGTATGAGTTGCTTTGGTATATTGTTCATGAATTTCAGAGTTCTCGTGCAAATGGTTTTTCTTTTGTTTAAGTATGTGCTTGGTAATAAGAAGATGAATTAGACTAAATTGAGCTTGCAAACATTTACTACATCCATAGCTTAATACATTTATTTACTAAAATCTAGGTGGCAATAAGTGTTTCCCCCAAAATTTCATTTTTTGAAATTTTAGCCTGTTTTCGCCATTTGCAATGTTTGCGATACCTTAATTTCCTGTACTTCGCGCTCGGACTTTTGTATGAAATTTAACTCCAGCTAAAATGTACCGTGAAATTATATACCGCAAAAATTTACAAAATAAAACGTAGAACCATAGTATTCCTTGTTTAAAAGGTTTACTAAAACTAATGTGTACCCCCATCGATCATTGTTGTCTTTATAAACCCTGTCAATTACATGTATCGTTAGTTGTTTTGTTTTGTTTTATACTATACTAAAAATTTAACTTTAAGGTACTGCGCATTTCCACATTGATTTGCCATAGACCAAAAAGAAAAATATATAAAATCTCTCAAACGGAACAAAGCAGTTCCACCAAACTTTGCACAATACATGTTTAATTTACATACGCTAAGAAAAGTTTGAACAGTAAAGAAAAATAGTTAGACCACAAAAACCGTAAAATGTTATTTGCAATCTATCACAAAAACGAAGCAACACTAAATATCGATTTAAATGTCTTGATTAGTAATGAGTTAATGACAACGATACCTAAGGTCCTTTGGTCTAAAAATGTTTACAATATGAGTTATTTGTAAAAGTATGTTTGACCTTCAATTTCCTGGTCCCAACAATGGATGACATAAAAATAAAAATGTTGATTTCTCTCTTAACAATGTTTATAATGTGTGTTATTTGTAAAAGTGTGTTTGACCTTCAATTTCCTGGTCCCAACAATGGATGACATAAAAATAAAAATGTTGATTTCTCTCTTAACAATGTTTACAATGTGAGTTATTTGTAAAAGTGTGTTTGACCTTCAATTTCCTGGTCCCAACAATGGATGGCATAAAAATAAAAATGTTGATTTCTCTCTTAATAATTGAAAGTTCTTTTCAAGGACCTAAGATATTGTTGTCATTATCATTTCACGCATATCAACTTTTGAATTTATATTTTGTGTTGCTTCCTTTTTGTGATAAATTGCAAATGGAATTTCAGGGATTTGTTAGGTATAACTATTTTTCTCTACTGTTTCTCTACTGTTCTAACTTTTCTTAATGTATGTAAAATAATCGTTCACTTATAGCATTTATTTTTGCAAAGTTTGATGGAAGTGGATTGTGCCGTTTGAGAGATTTTTTACATTGTTTTTCTTTTTTGTCTATGGCAATGTAATCGTAAGTGCGCACTACCTTAATGTGAATGTGTTTTTTTTTACAAAGTGAAATTCACAAATTGATCTCAAACGAATGCAGTTATAAATCAATTTGAATAATAAAGACAAACTGACAAACCTACCAAATACATTTAAGACTGCTTTGCTTTTGTTCACAAGTTATATTGATTAACACCTGATACTTTCATTTGTTTCAACCATGCCATTAATCAATGCTTGAAAAGGATTATCGTAAAAGGTAAATGTGAGCCTAACAACTGTTTATAGCAACGAGGTATTTTTGTAAAGAAAGAAAAAATATTCGTTGACAAGATGGCGGCCAGCAGAGGGGAGGACTATATGTCCGATGAAATAATTATCAATAAATGTTGTGTTTGTGCGAAGAAAAATAAGAGAACAGAGGCAGCTAAGTACTGCGCGGAATGTAAAGACTACTTTTGTAAACAATGTGTTGAGATTCACGCTGTGTTTCCAGGTGCGGAGGGACACAAGCTGCTGGATAAATCCGACTTTAAGTCCGTTAGATCAGGAGCCGGATCTCTGCCGAGTTTTCCGACACAGCGATGTGAAGTGCACAAATCCGAGGTACTAAACATGTACTGCCAAGACCATGACGAAGTGGCCTGTGCGACGTGTATTGGTCTCAATCACAGGTACGTCGAAGAATGAACAAAATAAGTTTTTACCTAAACATACTACCATAATCAGGTCATTTAACATTTTTAAAAAATATGTTATTCTGTTAAGAGGTTGTTTAAGTTTACAGACATGTTTAAGCTTAAAGGATGAAGTTGTAAAACAAGAAAATAAGGTATTTCTGTAGAAAGGTTGACTGTTTTTAGAGGTCGTCTGAATATGTGCAGATATATTCTTTTCATATAAGTCTGAAGATTTGTAATGGTTAACACCCACTAAACATCCCAGTGATAAAACTCAAACAGATTGTTACCAAGAGACTGTGTGTGTACTATGCATATTATCCCGCACTACATAGCATTGTATAACCATCGCCACAGTTCGATAAATTTAAACAAATGCGCTAAAATTACAAAAGAGTTTGATAAAAAATATCAGATGCACCATTTTATTGTTATTGTATTTTAATTAATTAATTAAATAAGTGCAAATGCATGGTAAATTAAAAACTTTTTTCGTTAAACTAACGCAAAACACAAAGACCACGACTAATAATAGGTAAAATTTTTAATGGCGTATTAATGGCTTTCACTGTTACACTAAAATTGTATTTGGTAAACTGAGATCTGCTTTAGCCTAAATCTCATTTTTTCTGCTGATCAGTTTCATTTGAAATATTCGGTTCCTTCTTTTTCTTTTGAACACAGAGCCTATTTTCATTTTCTCATTGTTCTTCATTTTTTACAGGACAAACAACGATTTTTTTCACCGCCCGCCAGCCCCAACCCCCCAACCGCGAATAAATGCGAAATAAAAACATAAGTAAATGACTGACAAATCAGATTAAAGTTTAAAGTTTATCATTCTATTTGATGTAAAGTCAACAGCAGGTTCCAGCAGAAATTTCCGTGCAAATTGTCTAAAAAATTTTCAATAGATCGCTTCATGTAAATACTTGTTAATCTTTAACATCCATCTTCAATACTTATATTTGTAAATAAATAATCTTTTTACAGGTCATGCAGAAACGTATATTCGATTCCAGATAACGTTGACAATTTGTACAAAAAGTCGGAATACAGTCGCGTGGAACACAATATCAAAATGTCAAAAACGCAGATTGAAGATGTCAAGAAAACGCAAGAAGCGCATATTAAAGCGTTAAAGAACTCTCTGAAGACAGCCGTGGATTCTGTCAAAACCTTCAAACAAGAGTTACAAACATTGCTGGACAATATTGAACAGCAGACAGTAACAGAGTTGAAGAAAGAATATGACAGAATTGAAAAATCTCTGGAAGAAGAAATCAAGGAAGCAGAAAAACAAATGGATGTCCTGAATAAAATGGCTGCCCAGCTAAAACATGCTGATGGAAACAAGTCGCAGGAATTCGTTTGCGTTAAAACGTATGACAAGCTCACCAAAATGGATAAAGAAAAGAACAAACAACATATTACATCGGATGAAACAGTAATATTCACAGCTGAACAGAGTATAAAGTCATATCTACAGCAACTGAAAGTATTTGGAAAGGCAGACTGTAAGAAATCAGCTGTTCAAAAGAGACAACAAGCCTCGAAAGCCGAGTCAACATTTCCCGTCGTCGCTGTGCCGGATACCAGACAACACGTCGCAAGATCCAAGTCACTCTTGCCATCAGTCCTTGTGCCGGATACAAGACTTTCCAAAGTATCAAAACAGAGGGAAATAAATGTGAAAGTACGGGATGACAAGACAAAATGTGATATTACTGGTTCATGTATCACTGATGATGGTGTGCTTCTTCTGGTGGACAGTCTTAACAGTAAGCTTAAACGCGTGGACTTGTCTACAGAGACAGTAACAGATTACCTCAGTTTGGTATCAGAGCCTAACGCTGTCTGTCAGGTCAGCAATACCGAGGCTGCTGTCAGCCTGAACAATAAGACTATACAGTTTGTAACACTAGGAGACAAGATTGCTGCCACTTGTACTCTCACTTTTGAACATATCTGCTTTGGACTGGCATACAGCAATGGCAAACTGTATATATCTGACTGGGGTGAATCAGTATACATCTGTGACATGAATGGTCAAAAGCTGAAGGGAGTAACTAAAGACGCTTCTGGTAAGAATATATCCCATCACAACAGACAAATTGCAGTCAGTCCTGAAGGAGACAAAGTGTTTGTGGCTGACCGGCATAATGGTTTGATAACACTTGACAATCAAGGAAAGTATCTGTCCACTTTAAAAAAGAGCGATATCTACGATTTGAAATTGTGGGGAGTGTGTACCGATGATAAAAATGTATATGTATGTGGTCTTGGTAATAAAAACATCGTCCAGATAACACAGGACTGCAAATTTATTGCACCGATAGCAACTGTTGGATCACCCGCCAATGCATGCTATTCAATATGTATTGATTCTCGAAAATCTAGATTATACGTTACCAAATTTGACAGCGACGCGATAACTGTGCTAGAGCTTATGTGAGAAACACTGATACCGATGGCATTAAATACAATTATCCCAATGGAATATATCTTAATAATTTTAAAGTTAAAATAGTCACAAAAGTCAGGTAATTTTTCATATTAACATATAAATTGTAAAATGACTACATGTATATGACAGATTAGGGATTGGACCTAATGCGGTGATAAAAGTTGATGTTAGTTTAGTATACGTTCACGTTATACTATGCTCACAATAGTATTCGTCGTCAGTTGAAAATGAAGTTCAACTTTGACATTGATTTTAATATAAAAAATTGGATTTAACCGTTTGCTAAAAGTGTATACAAAAATAAAAATGAAAACTATAAAAGTTAATTAGATTTAAATAACGCAAAACACGACTGTCCTTTACAATCGCGTTAATGACGTAAAATCAATGACGTTGACGAAAAACAAATATGTCGAGTACCAAACTTTCAGGAAATAATGACCCTTGAACTAAAATCATAGGTACTAAAACGAGCCTTTTTGGAAACTACAAGAGTCAAATATTCATCTCCCGGGTCAAACTGAACTCCATGTTTGGGATGTGCTAATATTTGTACTGTTAACGTTTGTGTATACTGTAACCATAGACACATTTCAACAGAATTGGCAATATTTTTAAAATCTGTCATTGTTGGTGAATTTCATAGTTCCATTTTCTAAGTTGTCTTGTATTTCAAATTCCAAGGGCATTCACATAACTCGGTGATCATTTATTTTGAGTGTGTTACTTTGACTCATATAAAAACAATGTCAAGTTCATGTAGGCCTATAGTAAGATGGACAGAAATTAAGCTTACATAAAATTATATTTTAATTATGGAAAGAGGGCATGTGGCCGAAAATGTGATATGTCCGAACATTTGGAAAAATAAGTACGAGGTTTACATAGAAATATAAACTTACGTTGTTTAGTTAGAATAAAGTCAAAACTAAAATATCTTTTTCCCATATTAATCATCAGTAACCTAAGTACTAGGTAATAGAAGTCAAGTATTACCATGATAATAACTATAACGGTTATAATATATATCTGCAACTTATCAGTCCGACCACTTAGTAAAGCATTCAGTATCCAACTTCCGTAAGTAAGTCGTTACGAACCTAGTTACAAAATAAAAATACTAGAGTGGGTAAGACTATCGATTTTATTGGAGGACACAGTGTCTCAGATTTTATAAGCAGCATGTTTTAACATGTACATGTACCTAACATTTAAACATAGTTATGGATTGTACGTGTCTCATTTGAATGATCGAAATGGGTATACATAATTCTCAGTATAGCCAAATTTTACAACTGCAAACACTTGTATTAAAAATTGTATGCACATCCATCTTGACTATGTAACATATTCTAAAATTTCTCATTAAAAGTGCTAGGAAATTCATCATAGGTATGCAGGTCGCCCTGGTTAAACTCCCGTCCCTATTTCATATAATATGCTCCCCTGTCATCCACAAATTTTACCAAAATAATTATATCTGACATGCACCTAATTATATTGCTCTTATATCCCTTAGCTCTCAAAACATGTTCGACAGAAATTAGAAAAAGAAAGTAAGAACTGAAATAAACCAAAATATTTGTACAAATATTATATAAAGTTTACAAAAACATCTAGCCGGGTACCATTCTAGTATAACCTCTATCTAAAGGAGGAACCGTGTATCTGTAGCCAATGCACGAATTTCTATATATTTGCGTTCTTTTGGGAACAGAATTTCTCAGACTTTTACTCAGAATATTGGAACTACGATTTGTGTCCAAGTTTTGCAAACTGATTAGACGTAAACACTATTAAGTGACGAGATACATATTTGACTTAATAAATTAATAATTGTTATACCTCTATTAATTTTAACAGCTATAATTGTTAACTTGTTAACAGAACAAGAGCCAGTCGGAAACGACTGCACGCTCGACTATTCGAAAATTCAGAATTATTAAGCACATTGTAACTGGGCTTCATTTAAACTGGGGAGTGATTCAGGAGTTTATGACACCCCCAACAAACACACATGAACAAAAGTTTCTTAATCCAAATTAGGAAATCAATAAATTACACTAAATTTATTCTTGTAGATTTTTTTAGTGTTTACACAACCCAGCCCATAAACCCCTGATCCCACACCCAACAACCCACTATCCCTGCCCACCTATAATCGTGTGGCATGGTGTAGTACAGTATGGTATGCTGGTAGCTGATGTTGGTGGTGTTGTTGTTGTGGTGGTTGCTGTTGTTGTTGATGGTGTTGTTGTTGGTGGTGTTGTCATTGTTGGTGTTGTTGGTGGTGGTGGTAGTAGTGTTGTTGCTGCTGTTGTTGGTGGTGGTGTTGATGTTGTTGGTGGTGGTGTTGGTGTTTCTGGTGGTGGTGTTGTTGTTGTTGTTGGTGGTGGTGGTGTTGGAGGTGTTGATGTTGGTATTGGTGTTGTTGTTGTTGTTGGTGGTAGTGGTGATGGTGTTGTTGTTGGTGGTGGTGGTGTTGTTAATGGTGGTGTTGGTGTTGTTGTTAGTGGTGGTGATGTTGGTGTTGTTGTTGTTGTTGTTGGTGGTGGTGGTGATGGTGTTGTTGTTGTTGGTGATGTTGTTGTTTGTGTTGTTGGTGGTGGTGGTGGTGTTGTTGGTGGTGGTGTTGGAGGTAATGTTGTTGTTGGTGTTGTTATTAATGGTGTTGTTGTTGTTGGTGGTGGTGTTGGTGTTGTTGTTGTTTGTGTTGGTGTTGTTGGTGGTGGTGGTGTTGATGTTGATGTTGTTGTTGGTGGTGGTGTTGTTGTTGTTAATGGTGGTGGTGTTGTTGTCTGTGGTGGTGGTGGTGGTGGTGGTGATGGTGTTGTTGTTGGTGGTGGTGTTGTTGAAGGTGGTGGTGGTGGTGTTGGTGGTGGTGTTGTTGTAGGTGTTGTTGTTGTTGGTGGTGGTTGTGGTGTTATTGTTGGTGGTGGTGTTGTTGGTGTTGTTGGTGGTGGTGGTGTTGTTGGTGGTGTTGTTGTTGTTTGTGTTGGTGTTGTTGTTGGTGGTGGTGTTGATGTTGATGTTGTTGTTGGTGATGTTGGTGATGTTGTTGTTGTTAATGGTGGTGGTGTTGTTGTTGGTAGTGGTGGTGTTGTTGGTGATGGTGTTGTTGGTGGTGGTGGTGTTGTTGAAGGTGGTGGTGTTGGTGGTGGTGTTGGTGGTGGTGATGGTGTTGTTGGTGGTGGTGGTGTTGTTGTTGGTGTTGTTTGTGTTGGTGTTGTTGTAGTTGTTGGTGGTGTTGGTGTTGGTGTTGTTGGTTGTAATATGTGTTGGTGGTGGTGGGTGGTGGGGTTACAGAACAGTACAGTGGTATGGTATGGTATGGTATAGTATAGTATAGTATAGTATAGTATAGTATAGTATAGTATAGTATAGTATAGTATAGTATAGTATAGTATAGTATAGTATAGTATAGTATCGAATAGTATAGTATAGTATAGTATAGTATAGTATAGTATAGTATAGTATAGTATAGTATAGTATACTATAGTATAGTATAGTATCGTATCGTATCGAATCGTATCGTATCGTATCGTATCGTATCGTATGGTATAGTATAGTATAGTATAGTATAGTATAGTATAGTATAGTATAGTAAAGTATAGTATAGTATAGTATAGTATAGTACAGTACAGTACAGTACAGTACAGTACAGTACAGTACAGTACAGTACAGTACAGTACAGTATAGTATAGTATCGAATAGTATAGTATAGTATAGTATAGTATAGTATAGTATAGTATAGTATAGTATAGTATAGTATCGTATCGTATCGTATCGTATCGTATCGTATCGTATCGTATCGTATCGTATCGTATCGTATGGTATGGTATGGTACGGTACGGTACGGTACGGTACGGTACGGTACGGTACGGTACGGTACGGTACGGTACAGTACAGTACAGTACAGTACAGTACAGTACAGTACAGTACAGTACAGTACAGTACAGTACAGTACAGTACAGTACAGTACAGTACAGCACAGCACAGCACAGCACAGCATAGCATAGTATAGTTTAGTAAAGTCTATGCCCCCACCCACCCCACAATTACTCAACACTTTCAACCAAAGTATGTGCTTTAAGTACATTTGTTTTAAACCTTTTCTATAGCATTACATATGAAAAACACTAACATTGAACCTTTAACAATTATTTATAAGTCTTAATTCTAATTTCAAGTGAAAAGGGGCAAAAATCAAATATAAAAAAGCAAAGATGAGTTATGGGCCTTTGAAAATAAACACGATGTAAGATAAAATAAAGGTATACAAAGTTTTAAACCTTAATTTTTAAGTCTAAAAAGGCAGTTATTTGAAAAAAATCAAAGAGTTATGGTTCTTGGCATACATAGTCAGGGTCATGATGGTGAATAAGTTTCAAAGCTATAGTACAAGAAGTATGAAAGTAACTATCTTGCACGCAAACTTTAACCTGAAATTCTAAGTCAAAAAAGGGCCAAAATTTGATTAAAAATGAAAGAATAAGTTATGGTTCTTGGCATACATAGTCAGGGTCATGATGGTAAACATGTGTCTTAAGTTTCAAAGCTATAGTACAAGAAGTATGAAAGTAACTAGCTTGCACGCAAACTTTAACCTGAAATTCTAGGTTGAAAAAGGACCATAATTTAAACAAAATGAAAGTTAGAGTTATGGTTCTTGGCATATAAACTTGAATTATGATGATTAACAAGTGTTGAAAGTTTCAAAGCTGTAGTATAAGTAGTATGGAAGTTATGGGTTTGTACAGTAGCTTGCATGCAAACTTTAAGTTGAAATTCTAAGATGAAAAAGGGGCATAATTTGATAAAAATGAAAGTTAGAGTTATGGTTATTGGCATACAAACTTGGGATATGATGATGAACAAGTGTTGAAAGTTTCAAAGCTGTAGTATAAGTAGTATGGAAGTTATGGGTTTGTACAGTAGCTTGCACGCAAACTTTAACCTGAAATTCTAAGTCAAAAAAGGGCCATTATTTGATCGAAATGAAAGTTAGAGTTATGGTTCTTGGCATACACACTCGGGACATGATGATGAACAAGTGTGCCAAGTTTTAAAGCTTTAGTATAAGTAGTATTGAAGTTATGTGTTTGTACAGTAGCTTGCACGCAAACTTTAACCTGAAATTCTAAGTCAAAAAAGGGCCATAATTTGATCAAAATTAAAGTTAGAGTTATGGTTCTTGGCATATACACTCGAAACATGATGATGAACAAGTGTGCCAAGTTTAAATGCTGTAGCTATATTAGTTTTTAAGATATAGGTAGGTTGCACGTAAACTTTAACCAAAGCGGGACGCCGACGCCCAAGTGAGTACAATAGCTCGACATATTCTTCGAATAGTCGAGCTAAAAAATCAAATTTCAATACCGTCACGCGGGTAATATCTCCCGCGATTTTGTGCTACAGAACATTAAGACATATATGTTCTTCGCTTTACTATGTACAGAAAAGAACTTCCAATAAACTTAGGATATACGTAACATAATATAATACTTGATTTTAAGTAATTATTTATCGTATCACTCTGATATTAACCTGTTAGATTGTTGTGGTGTCTGCACAGATTAAATCATTTGCATATTTGGTTTAGTACCGTGTTTTGGCTGTTACTATGCATTACGCCACAGCATATATTTTTCTTTATCTTTTGTTCCTAAGAAGGTAAAACTAAGGCCACTTTTTGCGTCTTCAGTCACTTAACACTGTTGTCTCCAAGAAATCAGAACACGGTCGATAAAATTTAGAAAACATTTCTTTATAACAGATTAGCTGATGATTATTTTTTTCTTTTTGTCTCTGAATGTCCAGAGCCCGACAATACAACAGTTCTTCTTCTTGGCTTATTTCTCGCCGTTTAAACAAAAAAAAAACAGATCTATATGCGCAAAAATGCATATAATTAACCAAAACCCCGATGATTGTTGTATTTACCAACATTTATTTTGCATTTATTAGTCAGCGTTGATGATGTTTATTGCTTTTAAGCTACCTAAGAATAAATTTAATTTGACACCCTCCATTTATCAAAACTATTCAAGGTGAAATTGAAACGTTGATCACGAACGAATGCAATTTTAAATAAGGTTAGGTTTCAAGGACAAACTGATAAACACATCATTGATTTAAAAGAGTTCCTTATGTCCACAAATTGTATTGATCAATACCTTAATATAATATATTCTGTTGTTTAACTATTTCATCAAGCAGCAATAAAATAGGTAATCATTCTGCACTTTAAATCAGATAATTGTGAACTAAACAACTGTTTATAGCAACGAGGTATTTCAGAAAAGGAAGTAAAGTTAACTGTTGGCAAGATGGCGGCCAGCGGAGAGGAGGACATTTTGTCGGATGAAATAGTTACTAATAAATGTTGTGTTTGTGCGAAGAAAAATAAGAGAAGAGAGGCAGTTAAGTACTGCGTGGAATGTAAAGACTACTTTTGTTCCCGATGTGTCGACATACACGCATTGTTTCCAGCCGCGGAGGAACACAAGCTGCTGAAAAAATCCGACTTTAAATCCGTAAGATCAGGAGCCGGATTTCTGCCAAGTTATCCGACACAACGATGTGACCAGCATAAATCAGAGGTGCTCAACATGTACTGCCAAGACCACGACGAAGTGGCGTGTTCCACATGTATACGCCTTTCCGATAATTCGATGAATTTATTTGGTTACCTCCCCTGTCCAGTCACGTGACTGCTTTATAGGAAAAATGATTGCGCGCTGTAATAACGTAATAGGGAATATGTACCTACAACTTTAATTTTTATCATAAAATTATTTTTTGAAAAATGTATTTTCTCTTTGAATTAGTAATAATACACCAGCGTCATGATATTTTTGAAAATAATTGATAAAACAATCAGGTTTGTGTCAATTCATTATTCCTCGCATTAAACACTAAACGACTTGAACTAACAGACAGTCGCAGTGTTCTCTTCACGGCTTAATTGAGTCTCGTTTCCGGATTAGCGGGTCTATTCAACTACTGACATCATGTTGTGATTATGTCGGTGGCGATTGATTTTGAAGGCGGCATGCCATAAACATGTCAAACTGTCTCGCACACGGGGTCATCTGTCAATTACTTAAAGGGGCAGATATCATTGACCAATAGAGATCGTGTAATTTCTGTTTGCAAGGTATCTACACCTCCCAATTCTTAAGTATTTCGGAGTCCTTTAACTACTGGATGTGCCAGCAAATGTATTTGTCTAGCACTTAAATGGATTCTTAATCAACATTACGACACGTTATAGAAACAAAAGCCGTCAATAAGAAACAAATCTTGTCAAAACATTTTATATATTTTTATTTAAGAGTTTGGGCTTTTATGCCAAAATTACAATCTGTCAAACCTAAGAAATCTCAATTGGATATTCAACCATATTGTGATATAAATATTCCTATCTTTTTGGAAGCCGGCATCTAAATCCTTGGATTTTATTCTACGAATGATACTTCTACAACAAACAATCAGATTGCCGATCCTGTTTTATTTCAAGACAGAATCAATCATATTTGCTTGTGAAGTATACGTAACATTTTAAATATTCAAATTATTTATTCGTTGACCATAAACGCCTTAAATTTTTAGGACAATTCTATTGTTCAAATGTGTAAGTATGAACAAATTCAGATTGTATTTTTTTGTCTACAGATCATGTAACCAGATGTTGACATATCACGATTTCCGGATAATAGCGCATTACTAGCCTTAGCAATTTGCAACATTTACACCAGTAAAATATATTTTCAGCAGAAAAGATATTAAGAAGAAATTGTTGTACATAATTGGTAAAATTAATGCTTATGTTTGTCCAAATTGCGTTTCATACTGCCTACTATCAACAAGAATGGTACATGTTCTTAAATCATTAAAAATCTAAATATCTAACAAATAGTAAACATAAAAAAGTCTGGCTAGAATAACAGACCAGCAACTTATTTTTTCACCGCCGGCGACGAACGCAGACCTGCAATATAGCGGATAAGGTTAGCTATTATGTGCTTAAGCCATTAGCCCGAGCGTTCAGCTATCCTGCAGAGCCTCGTTTTGGATTGATTTTCTGTTGCGGGAAGTAACTCGTACAGGACTGCGAAACTGTTTATTGGAAAGGCGTATTGCTCTCAATCACAGGTATGTCGACGAATGAATAGAATATATGTGTACCTTACAATACACATATTTGCATAATGAGATTAAACCTTTTAATGAAAATATGTTTTGTTAAGAGGAAGCTTAAATCTAAAGATATGTTAAAATGTAAAGGTTGAAGTTATCAAAAAGAAAATCAAGTGTATTGTAAGAACTTAATTTGTTTTCAGATATGGTCTGAATATTTGCACAGTTTAAATTCTTTTCATTGAAGGATGTATATATTATTAAAGGTTTAAAACTGTTTATAACCAGTAATGTAATAAAAACAAATTGATATTAAGTAGTGCATGTCCATTATGCATGATATTCAATACAATCTGATTAAAGAAACGGCGCAGCTCGATAAAGTAAACGAACGCGCTTAAATTCCACACGCCATAATTATTATATACAGTGTAGGGTGCATCGTTAATAGGTCATTTTTATTATATCTGTTCAACGTTTTTTTTCCAATTAAATGCATGTTATATTAACAATCTTATTTCATTTTAAATACTTAAACAAATAAGAAAAGAAAATAAGAGGTAAAGGTACAATTATGTGATTTTTTATGGTCTACAGTTACAGTTTACAGTAATTGTAAAATCATCCAACGTCTGTCCTATTAAATTTAATATTATTGCTGTTGACCAGTGTTTGAATAGTCTGTCCCTATATTCTTTAATTATAAGGGATTTAACTATATTGCCCCTTTTCCGCTTGATTTCATTTGGTGCGGACTGCCTACATTGTTAAATTTATGCCGCGATGGGCGGTTGTCTGAATTTATTGCACCGAGCAAATTGTTTCATCTTTTTCCTATTGATTGCTGGTCAATGTAAATACTTTATACTCTTCAGTATCACTTACAACGGCTAGAATTTTTAAATTAATTGTTCTCTTTTACAGATCATGCACTAACGTACTTGTGATACCAGATAATGTCGACCATCTGTACAAACAGTCGGAATACAGTAACGCGGAAACCAGGATCAAGTTGACAAAAACACAGATTGAAGATGTCAAGAAAACGAAAGAAGCTTATATAAAATTGTTAAGAAAATCTCTAAAGACAGCCGTGGATTCTGTCACAACCTTCAAACAAGAGCTACAAACCTTGTTGGATGAAATCGAACAGCAGACAGTAACAGAGTTGAAGAAAGAATATGACAGAATTGAAAAATCCATTGAAGAAGAAATAAATGAAGCTGAAAAACAAATGGATGCCCTTGACAAAATGGCTACCCAGCTAAAACACGCAGAAGGAAACCCGTCCCAGGAGTTCGTCTGCGTTAAAACTTCCGAAAAACTCATAGAAATGAATGAAGAAAAGAACAAACAACATAATCAGTCGGATGAAACAGTCACATTTACGGCTGAACAGAGTATAATGTCATATCTACAGCAACTAAAAATATTAGGAAGGGCAACCGGTACAAAATCAGCTGTTCAAACGATGCAAGAAGCCGCAAACCCCCAGTCGAACTTGCTTTCAGTTACAGTGCCAGAGACCAAATTTTACAAAGTATCAAAACAGAGGGAAATAAATGTAAAGTTTCAGGATGACAAAAAGAACTGTGATATTAGCGGTTCGTGTATCTCTGAGGGTGGTGTGCTTCTTCTGGTGGATCATCGTAACAAGAAGCTTAAACGAATGAACATGTCTACAGAGATCGTGACAGATTACCTCAGTTTTACAACTTCCCCTAATGCTGTCTGTCAGGTCAGTATTTCTGAGGCGGCTGTCAGTCTGGTCGATCAGACTGTACAGTTAGTGATTCTTGGAGATAAGATGTGGGTTACCCGTAAACTATCATTTAACCATATTTGCTGGAGGCTTGCTTACACCACTGGTAAATTGTTCGTGTCTGACTTGGGTACATCAGTGTACATTTGTGACATGAATGGTAAGCAGCTGCGGAGAGTAACAACAGACAACTCCGGTAAAGATATATTCAAGTCCAGCAATCATATTGCACTCAGTGCGGACGGAAAAAAAGTATTTGTGGCTGACGAATATAAAGGTTTGATAACACTTGACATTCGGGGAAATTATCGTTCCACTTTATTTTCAAGTGATATCCACGTTTCAAAACTGTGGGGAGTGTGTACAGATGATAGATATGTGTATGTATGCGGTCGTGATACAAACACTAACAAAATCGTCCAGTTAACACAGGATTGCAAAGTTATTGCACCGATAGGAACTGTTGAATCACCTAAAAGTATGTGCTATTCGACATGTATTGATTCTCGGAAATCTAGATTATACGTTACTAAAGAACACAGCAACGCAATAACTGTACTAGAGCTTGTGTGAGAAGTCCGATATCGATGCAGTACTTATACTATTATATACAAATACCTCAGTGACAGGCATTTTTAAAATTCTCAAGTGACAGTAGTCACAGTATTTTCATAAAACGTTTCAAACTTGCATATAAACTATCTGACTATATATATTTTTCTCGTATTTGCCGCAATTATTGGGCGCGAAATAAAACCCCAGGTAAATGTGTGATTGAAAGATTCTCCTAGTATGTGAATAATGGCAGAATGCATCGCCGTAGAAATTCATTGGGTTCTTTGTTTGTAAATAGTTTGTGTGTTTTTTTTAGTAGACTTTTATCAAATTTATGCTGTATATTCTTCTGGGGACCATATGCCGCTGAACATGGAATGGTATTAATCTGAAAATACCTCATTGAAGGTTCCATGTTCACCGCCATATGCATACCATCGTTTGGGATGGATCGAAAGTGTACTATTTAATGGTGTAATTACTGAGTTGCGCTCAACCCGGGGCTAGGCGGCGTGGGCAGTAATAAGCAGTCGCATTACTGCCCATGAACAGGCTCAATCAAACCGAGCCTGCAGTATTTTCATATTTGTCGTGTTCGGTGGCTTTCAAAGTTCCCTTCTCATCCATTTCAATATCACAGTAGCGTTGTTTGTGCCGTGTGGCGGCTGTAAAAAGTATCCCCGTACATTCAATCAGTGCTGTTATCAGTTACGTCCTCTGAAGGTCGTTGAGCACGATACTTATGTACTTTGTTTATAGTACTTCTAAAATTCCTTTTGTTTTAATATTTCGGCCAGTTTATAGTAAGGTGGTTTCAATATTCTAGCCAGTGTCGATTTGGATATTGTCCAATTACCCCCAAGGATATACTTCCTGCTTTTTAAATTTTGCCTTTGGCGTAGTCTGTGATATGCAGGATTTATATTCTAAGATCCCCTGTCAAAATCCTATTCTGTTTAGTTCCGCCCATTGTTTTCTCGTTTAGGGCAAACCCATTCTTTTATCTGGGGACCATATGCCGCTGAACATGGAATGGTATTAATCTGAAAATACCTCATTGAAGGTTCCATGTTCACAGCCATATGCATACCATCGTTTGGGATGGATCGAAAGTGTACTATTTAATGGTGTAATTACTGAGTTGCGCTCAACCCGGGGCTAGGCTGCGTGGGCAGTAATAAGGAGTCCCATTACTGCCCATGAACAGGCTCAATCAAACCGAGTCTGCAGTATTTTCATATTTGTCGTGTTCGGTGGCTTTCAAAGTTCCCTTCTCATCTATTTCTACATTTTGACTGTTTCGGGAGATTGTGTTTTCTGAACTAATCTACTGCTCTGGTAACGTCTGTTTCACTTTTTTGTCATACAGTTTAAACTAAGTTAAAAGATCCTTTTAAAATCTATTTTAAATACTTATATTTGATGTAGAGCTGAAATTTAACGCATTTGGAGATATTGTTGGCATCCATTGATTATAGTCATATTATACATAAAATAAAGATTGCATAAATCCGTGAGATGTATTTGTGCTTCAAGAGCGGTCCAGATAAAATTTAATGAGGTTGTTTTTGAAACCCCTATTTGGAAGCAATAATAACGTAATAATTATATATATTTAGTTTCCGAGAGAAGTTTTCCACAAGCAGTGGATTCCTTTTTTTATAGACCGACTAGCCAGTCTTTATCTGTTTGGTTTTCGAAAGTGCCGAACTTGAGTCCAGTGACATAAAATATAATATGGACTTCTGAACATTATAATCAATGGAATTAATTTTTATATTACGTACCTAAACCAATTTTGACTATTTTCATCGCCAATCTTATAGTTGATGTTTTGACCGACAGTATTGACAGTATTTACAGCTCTTTATTAAAACGTCAGTAGATCTTGCTCGTCCAAAGTAAATCCTTATTTCCTGCTGTATGATCTTGATATACAAGTCTAGAGTATAACAGAAAACAATGATAAATGTATGCGTTTTCGAAACCATTGTTAACATGTAATGACAAGTGATTTATTTCATTTATATTGTTGAATTTCGAATAAAAAGTCATGTCTTACTCTCATCTTGGCGCTTGCTAAATGTGCTGTCACTCTGATCTTATGTGTAATGCTTTACATCACTTGCACTATCATATAATGACTATGAATTTCATGAATTCATTTTTGTTAAATAAAATAGAAATGTATATGTTTTGTTATTATAATAGTATATACCAAACAAGGTTGTTCACTTAAAGTTTTGTTTTACCCTTGTGTGGAAGTCTATCATCCTTCATTCTTTAAACCTGTCAGTTGTTTGTAAATGAATTCAACGAAAGATATGATAGCCATCAATTAAAGGTATGATCGAAGAGGTTTCAATGAGTAATGAGTTTGATTTCTTTCGACAGCTTAGAAAACCCACAGCACAATAACTCATTTTAAATGAACTTATTGAGTGGTTTTGAAGGAAAAAAATGAAATTAATGAATAAATGAGCGAACTAATATGGTGATGGTCCATTGTTCTTTCAATGGTTTTCAGACAATTATAAATTGAAAGTATTACCTACTGTACTTTTTAAGTAAAAATATTGGGAATCTTCACATTCGGAAAGAAAAACCTCCGCTCATGACGAATAGTATAGATCAACAGAGAGCATAAGTTTATAATATGAACATTTCAAAACACAAAAAGGGGCAATCTCATTGCATGGTTCATTGGCAAAACACAAAAATGCAACCTGAGTTTTTAACCGAATTTTGGGGTATTTCAAAAATTTCCAGTCAGGTTCTCATATGATCACCTTTAGATAAATGCAGCTTACTTATTTCTTTTCCTCACTTGTTGTTGCTATTTTTATAACAGTATTTTAACTTTAAGCACACTACACATTTGAATTGTGTTTTAAATTAGTAGGAAAGTTTAATTAAAAATACTCAAATCAAAGTGAACTTCAAAGTAAGTACTCTTTATATTCTGTTTTATGAATGAGTTAGCTGGAAAATTCTTCCAGCGTTGCATTCCGTTACATTTTAATATAGGCATAAACTAGGGTTGAAATGTTATATTTTTGATATCTGAGTGTTTTCTGATGGACATACCGGTTTCTGTGGGTTTTTACCATTACTTTGCTATTTATTAAATATTATTAGTATAAACATTAATTGTAATGTTAAAGGTTTGAGGATCACCATAAACTACACAATGCTTATCGAGATCGATCAAATTATACTATTTTCCTGAGACAATTAGGAGTTGCACTCAACCCGAGTATAGGCGACGTATGCAATACATGCCTTTTCAGTACTGCCTTTGACAGGTTTCGTCAATTTAAACCGAGTCTGCCCTTTTCTATATTTGTAGTGTTTGGAAACTTTCTTATCTTATGTTACGTGTGTGTGACGTGTTTGGAGATTCAAGTGTTTGCGGGACACTTGTAATAAACTTTATCCACTACACATACAAAGTAATCAAGATAATTTATGTGTTTGCAATATACCTTACATGTAAACGAAGTTCTAATTGGCCACTTTCTGTATATAATACGGAACGGTAGGTAGACATTGACTTAACTTGTCTGTTCTATTCTGTTCTTCTTAAAACGTTATATGTTATTAGTTGTCAGACTCCATTTCAATCAAGTACTGTTAAAACTTTGAAAAATGTAAAATAAGCATATCAGGAATCGCCATACCCAGAAAACTCAGCATCCCCGATAAGCTAGAAAGTAGAGAGAAAAAGAATGTATCGGCTGATAAGAATATTAATATTAAATAAGACACGTGTCCCACAAACAATTAATGTGTAGAAAGATTGAGTAGGTAGATGGTATTGAATTGACTAAAGGAACAAAACAACCACTTAACATTACAAAGACATTGAATAACTGATTGTAATGCAACGCTGTAATTTTTAACCCATACTTGGCATAAGAAGCTACAAAATTAGCCCGAAAGTAGAGAGGAAAAGAAAGTATCGGCTGATAAGAATATTAATATCAAATAAGACACGTGTCCCACAAACAATAAATGGGTAGATAGATTGATTATAATAAGTACGAGGAGATGGTATTGAATTGATTAAAAGAACAAAACAACCACTTAACATTACAGAGACATTGAATAAGTGATTCATATGCAACGCTGTTATTTTTAACCCATACTTGGCATAGGAAGCAATGAAATTAGCCTATATTTTTAACGTACGAGAAAGTAATGACCAGGTGAAACTATAAGTGAGTATGTACATGTCCCTATTCCTGGATCTTAATTGATAAATATCAAACAGATAAATTGTATGAATAATAAATCGTTTATAAAGAACTCGATTTTACGAAACGGTCTTGGATCAGGCTCCAGAAGATGTTAAAACAGAATTTGTTGAACTGTCTATTATTTATAAACTAATTTGTACCCCAGTGATTGTTGTATTTACGAATCAAGACAAGATAAAAGGACAAAATGATAAATATATAACACAATTTTTAGAGTTGCTTATGTCCACAAAGTTTATCAATCAATACCTAAATATCTTGTTGTGATTGAACTATTTCTTCAAGTAGCGATAAAATGTTATCTTTAACGCAATGTAGGTCATTGTAAACATTACAACTGACTGTCGATAGCAACGAGGTTTTTCAGAAAAGGATGAAAAATATCTGTTGACAAGATGGCGGCCAGCGGAGGGGAGGACTTTATGTCCGATGAAATAATTATTAACAAATGCTGTGTTTGTGCGAAGAAAAACAAGAGAACAGAGGCAGCGAAGTACTGCGTGGAATGTAAAGACTACTTTTGTAAACAATGCGTCGAGATTCACGCTGTGTTTCCAGGCGCGGCGGGACACAAGCTGCTGGATAAATCCGACTTTAAATTCGTAAGATCAGGAGCAGGATCTCTGCCGAGTTATCCGACACAGCGATGTGAGGAGCACAAATCCGAGGTACTGAACATGTACTGCCAAGACCATGACGAAGTAGCGTGTGCGACTTGCATTAGTCTCAATCACAGGTATGTCGAAGAATGAACAAAATAGATTTGTACTTAAAACATATTGCCTTAATCAATGCTTTTAACTTTTTAATAAAACATTATTGTGATAAGAGGCTGTTTAAGTTTGCATGCATGTTTAAGTTTAAAGAATGTAATTGTTAAACAAGAAAATATTTACACTTCAACTTCGTTGTCTACGATAAAAGTCTATTCATCAAACGGATCATCATTTCTGTTGGTAAACAGTGTGACATTTTTTTTAAAAGGCGTAACTACAGTAGAGCCGTTCATAATTTATTGGACGTTGCACATTGTTTTTATGCGTGACGACGCGGCGAATGCACGTTTTGCCACGAGTAGCTTCCAAAAAGCGTGCCGTCATTAACTGTGTCGACTGTGTCTGTACATGTATTACTGAGAGTATTTATGAGCGTAAATATAAGGATATAATCAATATTTGATGGTTTTCATGTAGCCCTTCGGGCTTCACACACTTTAAACAACCCAACTGTTTTCCATACCCAAACGAAAACCATCAAATATCGATTAAACTCTTAAATAAAGTAGTTCTGTAAAAAGGTAGTCTGTTTTAAGAGGTCGTCAGATATATACACGATTTGTAATGGTTAATACCCACTAAACATCTCATTGATAAAATTCGAACAGTCAGTAACCAAGAGACTGTGTGTGTACTATGCACAATATCCCGTACTGCATTGTTTTGTATAACCATCGCCACAGTTCGATAAATTTAAACAAGTGCGCTAAAATTACAGAAGATTCGTTGAAAATATATGATGCATAATTCATACGTCATTGTTACAGTAGTTTATTAAAATCATTTATTCAATTTAAATGTCATGTTAAATTAAAAACTTTTTTCGTTAATTTAAATCAAAAACACAAAAACATGAAAACTAATAAGTAAAATTAATAATGACGTATTAATGGCTTAAATTCACTGTTACAGTAAAATTGTATTTGGTAAACTGAGATCTGTCCTAGCCTGAATCTCTTTTTCAGTTTCATTAGAAAATACTCTGTTCCTTATTTTTCCTTTGTACATAGAGCCTATTTTCACGTTTGCATTTTGCTTCATGTTTAACAGGAAAATCAATTATTTTTCCCCTCCCGCCCGCACGCCCGCCCCCACTTCCATTCGCCAATAAATGCGGAATAGAAACATTAGTAAATGAATAACAAATTAGATTGAAGTTTAAAGTTAATACACCTGCTTTATGCAAAGCTAACAGCAGGTTTGAGCAGACATTTATGTACAAAATGTCTACAATTTTTCCAATAGATTGGTTAATGTAAATACTTGTAAATCTTTAACATCCATTTTCAACGCTTATATGTTAAATAAATTATACTTTTTTACAGGTCATGCAGAAACGTATATTCGATTCCAGATAAAGTTGACAATCTGTACAAAAAGTCGGAATACAGTCGCGTGGAACACAATATCAAGTTGTCAAAAACACAGATTGAAGATGTCAAGAAAACCCAAGAAGCGCGTATTAAAGCGTTAAAGAACTCTCTGAAGACAGCCATGGATTCTGTCAAAACCTTCAAACAAGAGTTACAAACCTTCTTGGACAAAATTGAACAGCAGACAGTAACAGAGTTGAAGAAAGAATATGACAGAATTGAAAAATCCCTGGAAGAAGAAATCAAGGAAGCAGACAAACAAATGGATGCCCTAAATAAAATGGCTGCCCAGCTAAAACATGCGGAAGGAAACAAGTCGCAGGAATTCGTCTGCGTTAAAACATATGACAAGCTCACCAAAATGAATGAAGAAAAGAACAAACAACATAATCCATTGGATGAAACAGTCATTTTCACAGCTGAACAGAGTATAAAGTCATATCTACAGCAACTGAAAGTATTTGGAAAGGCAGGATGTACGAAATCAGCTGTTCTAAAGAGAAAACAAGCCTCGATAGCCGAGTCATTATCTCCCGTCGTCGCTGTGTCGGATACCAGACTTTACAAAGTATCAAAACAGAGGGAAATAAGTGTGAAAGTTCGGGATGACAAGACAACTTGTGATATTTGCGGTTCATGTATAACTGAGGACGGTATGGTTCTTCTGGTGGACTTTCGTAACAACAAGCTTAAACGCATGGACTTGTCTACCTCAACTTTATACCTAAGCCTAGCGCTGTCTGTCAGATTAGCAAGACCGAGGCTGCTGTCAGTCTGGGAAATAACACTGTTCAGTTTGTGACACTGAGAGACAAGATTGCTGCCAGTCGTACTCTCACATTTGAACATAAATGCTGGGGCCTGGCTTACAACAATGGCAAATTGTATATATCTGACTTGGATGAATCAGTATACATCTGTGACATGAATGGTAAGCAGCTGCGGAGAGTAACTAAAGACGCCTCTGGTAAAGATATATTCCATAACAACTGTCACATTGCAGTCAGTGCTGAAGGAGACAAAGTGTTTGTGGCTGACTATGATAAAGGTTTGATAACACTTGATAGTCAGGGAAAGTATCTGTCCACTTTAAATAAGAGCGATATCTACGATTTGGAATTGTGTGGAGTGTGTACTGATGATAAAAATGTATATGTATGTGGTCGTGGTTTTAACAACGTCGTCCAGTTAACACGAGATTGCAAAGTCATTGCTCCGATAGCAACTGTTGGGCCACCTGACAATACATGTTATTCAATATGTATTGATTCTCGGAAATCTAGACTATACGTAACGAAACAAGACAGCGATGCGGTTACTGTGCTTGAGCTTGTGTGAGATGCACCGATATGGATGCAATACTTATAATCATAGAAACAATGATCTTTTTTTAAATATATTTGAATAACTTTCAAGTAAAAACTGTCACATAAAAGTCAGAGAACTTTTCATACTTACATGTAAATCACAAAATGACTACCGGGGTTACATTTATATGTCTGATTAAGAATAGGTTCTCATGCAGTGATAAGCGATAAGAGATAACAAACAAGTGTGTACTTTTGATTTTAGTTAAGTAGACAATCACGTTATACTATGGCCGCAATAGTATTTGACATTAATTTACGTCGTCAGCTGACTTTCAATGACAACTTTGACATTGATTTTCACATTCAAATTCTAACATGATTTTCTATGTATGAAAAACAACTGTACAATATTTAATATTTAAAAGATGATTAAATGTTAAAAAATTAGAATTTCATAAGCATTTAGATTTAGAGCTGAACTCAAATTCATTCGAGGATGTTGTAAACCATCATTTATAAAATTCATATTGCACATTATTTTAATATAAGTTGTAAATAATGAGTGCGGTGTCAGAACGGATCCAAAGGGTTTTCAACAGGGTTGCTCGAATCCCCTTTTTAGGCTGTCATATTTATTTCTCGTGGGATTAATCTCAAAATTCTGGACATTATTATTAAATACCATAAGAATGGCGTAAAAGAATCACCTTTCTTAAAATCTTGCACCCGACCTTGCGCTTAATTGTAATATCAAGTCATAATATATTTATATGAAATTTCTCTTAATGGATTTTCTGTATATTGTGTTTATTTGTAAATTTTCAATTACAACTTTACTTGTATTAAATGGAATACCCAAATAAAATTATTTCTTGTGTTTATTTTCAGTTTAACATGGTATGTTTTAACTAAACAACGCATTATATTGACTCTATATGCGTTGGAAATATCATGAGCACATCAAATGTTTGTGGTGCCTGTTTTGAAATTGATCATTTATAAACCGTGCTCTTTCTCCCTCTCTTCTTGGCTGTTTGGGTAGGTCTTCTGAATATGGACATTTCTGATATTCACATTTTCACTTTTTAATCAGTATGCACCAGCTCTGAGCAAATAATTTCACAAATTTGTCTCTGGATGACACAGAGGCGAACGATGATTGTTGGGTTAATATATTTGACTGAGGTCAAATGTGCTATATCACACATTTTGACGGTAACGTTTGCTGAAAGTGTGAAGCCTGTTGTAGACTTGAAATGTTTCGGATAAAAAAACAAATAAGAAAACACTATTATAGTGTTTGAGATTTAAAAACAAACGAAAAGTATATTTCGCACCTAAATAAAGCGACTTTTATTTTGAAATGAATGGATTTTTTTAGATAGCCTCTTCTGTGTCTATAAGCGTTTAGGGCAGCGCCTATTTACAAATTTGAAGGTTCCAGAGGTTCCATTGGCTGAACCTAAAGGTCATTTTGATCATTTTAATATGGAGTTCTGCAAATAAATAATCAAGATACCCAACTTTAAAATTCAACTCAAATCAAAGGCATAAAAAAATAAAGCTGTTTTGGATATTGCAGGAGACAAATGGTCATCTCCCTTGTCAAAATGGAACCCCTCTTTTGATGTTCGCAAAATATGCAAACCATCTTTTGGAATAGATAACATTTGTATTGGTATCTTGTGTGGATACTAAATTGAACTTATTCACAGATTTGTTCAAAATGAGTATGCAGTATGTTTATAGGTGTCTTGTTTGGTTACTTTCGAAGTTCTATTTTCTTCTGTTTCAAAAGTAAAGGAGGGTTTTATAACACAGTCACTGTGATGATTTATTTTAATTGTGCTACTTTGGCTCAGTTTTTGAGGCTCTTAATGCAAATGAAAACCTAAAATTTGTAACAGGTAATTTCAATTAATTTGATCTGGGCAAGGAAGTAAATATCAAATTATTATTTAATGAATGTAATTCGATACTAAAACCAATCAATACGTAGATGACTTTTTATCATTATTCTAACATTATAACAGATACCTAGTGTGAATTAGATAGAGATGTGTATTTATTTTACAGGGAAAACACGTAGAAGCGAATCGAAGGGATTTTTCAAGATTAAAAAACAACAATGTCGTCAAGGCAAAACGAAATACACTTTAATTTTTACCTCAGGAAAGAACTAAATATGAATCTTTCATACGATATGTATAATTGCGACATACAGGGTTCTGTTTTTACAGAGGACGGTCATTTACTTCTGGCTGATCGCAATAACAAGAAGTTAAAAAGACTGGACCTTTCTTCAGAGAAAATTAAAGATTTCATCAATCTAAAAGCTTCACCTATTGCAGTCTGCGAGGTCAGCAAGACAGAGGTCGTTTTGAGCCTTCATAATAAATCAATCCAATTTGTGTCAACGCTAGATGAAATGGCTGTTACACGTTGTTTATCGTTTGACCATTTCTGCTACGGTCTTGCTCACTCCAAAGAGAAATTATTCATTTCGGACGGTTTTGATTCAGTGTACATTTATGGAATGCAAGGGCAGATTGAACGTCGAATAAAAAGAGATGCTTCTGGGAGAGATTTATTTAATAAGGCCAGACATATTGCAATAAGTACCGATGTAGATAAAATTTATGTAGCTGATGAAAGTAAAGGCCTTGTAACTTTGGACATAGTAGGAAATTATTTAACATCTTACACTGATATTAACATGTTAGGTTTTTGTGGTGTCTGCATAGATGGACACAGAGTGTTTGTGTGTTGCGTTAAAACAAAGAACATCATTCTCTTAGAAGAGGATTACAAAACAGTCGGACAATTTCTAACCCACAGACCGCCGCTGTCGGTGTGATTTGACCATCAGACAAGAAGACTCTTTGTTACAACTGGGAGCAGCAATGTTGTATCCGTATTTGACATAGTGACAACAAGTAATCAATGATGTTGTGCGACATAGTGGAAAAAATGATCAATGATATTGTGCTTACTTAAACTCATGTCTTTTATTCATAGAATATCGTTGATATTCATGGCCGAACAGTGAATGGCATATCAGAAACATTTACTCTACATATACTGAGTTTAATGCGTTTTCTGACAGTGTAAATCTAGCTCAACAGGCTCATCCGTGCCGTCTTATCAGGGTCTGACTGTTCGCTTTTAGATTCATAGATTACATTTAACATCATAAGCATGTACAAGTATGCATGAGCTAAACTCGAAACAGAAAGTAGAATTGTAGTATATATTGAGCTAAAACATAATTTTAAATTTTAAAAACATAAATTCATGATCTCAGTGAATGTCAGTATCTGGAGGAATTTGATCACCAATATGACTATCTTGGAAGTTGTCGTTTCAATTTCTATCGTTTAAAAAAGGGAAAAAGGATTATGTTGGTGTGGCAAATTAAGAGGTCGACTTTCTTTATCAATAAGAAGAGAGGTAATTTGCAAAAACGGATATTTAAAAAATAGTTGTATCTTATTTCTTTGCATCAGTAAACGAATGTGTTTTCCTTCTGTACATGTCATAAACTCATAAATTTAACACTCATATAACAGTTTGAGACTTTTAAATTTAAACTTATGGATATCATCATTATTTAGGAAATGAGAGATAACCTTGACCTCTGTGAGAAAAAATATCAACATCGTCCCGCTTTATCAAATGTCCAGGTACGTGACCACAAATTAAATTAAAGATTAAATATAACGACACTGATAAAAATGAATTTAAAAGCTAGTTTTTTTTTATTTTTGCTCAGTATATTTTTGTAGTATAGTAATGAAAACCCTTAAACTCGTTTCATTGTTTTGCAGTACTTTGCTTTTCCAGAGCATGATGCTCTATTCTGATTTTTAATGTGTATGTGATGTTTTATTCATGATTGTACATAGATGAGACAATAAAAAAGATCTCATTTAGGGAATTTGCAATGGTTGAGTCACTGCAAACTGTTAGCTCGTAGCAGATAGAACTCTCACCCTATCATACTCACTTTAAAGAGTTCAGCTGCGTAGATATATATCACTAGGGGCGAACGACGCCTCGTCATTTATTCTGCGATAAATCACTGGAAGCTATAATTGATCTTTTCAATTCTAAGACGACATATCTGACTGAACAAGCGAAATAATTCTAACTCAATTTTAGCGCGTTGTAATTTAACGCAAATAGGTTATAAGGTCGGCAGTTAGCGTCAACTCCCTAAAAATCGCGATAATTCAAAAACTAATAATACTTCAAAGATTGAATAACAAACTTGAATATTTGTCCATCTAACCGCGCATCCAGCACTCTCCAGTCGTCGTTGGAACCGTTTTGTCATTTCAACGGTTTCATACTTTCATTAGGAAACAACATAAATAAAATGGCACGTTATCGTCACCTAAATGTTGCTGCAAAGTAGCGAAAAATAATTATATTGTTTGATATAAATATAAAAACAAGAAATATCTTTAAAAAAAGATAAACGGCGTTGATGCAAACGATTTTTATGGATAAGAAAGAAAGAAATATAGAGCGGGGAATCAGACACCATTAAGTAATTTTATTTTACTTGTTATAGCAGTTGACGAACCATCCCTGCGTTAATAGTATGGCCTAGGGATTAAGCGACCGAGTCATGGAAACCCCATAACTTCATTGAAAGTGTCTGTCCGAAAAAATGTTGAAGCTGGTTCAACAATTTCGTTTGACGATAATACGTCGATTAAGGAAGCAATGTCTTACATTAAGTCTTGATTTATATTTATTCAGTTTTAGTGAAATACCTCTTTTAGAGTTAGAACTCAAGATGAATACGTGTTCTTGAAATATAATAAATATAAAGAATAACAACTTGTTACAAGTGCGAAATCTACCAACTTTACGTTAATTAACTTTTTAAAAAGTGCTCCTCCCGAGTATTGAACCTGGGGCTCTCGGCTTGCGAGGTGAGTGCGCTAACCATTACACCATAGATTATTTTTTTTATTGTGGGCTTGAAATTAACAATAAGTATCAAATAAAATAGAAAGGAACCAGAAAGAACTAGAAATATCTGCACTTCTCTGTCGTTTAACACCGTGTATTGTACGAAAGTGTTTACCCGACTTCCATGAATATTCCATATATTATCGTATTTAAGCCGCCACCAAGTGACTGAACTGGTTATTAATTCCATAAATATGGTTTTCTTCGATACACTTATCGCTTTTAAAAACGAAAATGCCCGAACATGTGAGTGCCAGGTTAATACTAGCGCACAATATAAAAATCGTAACGGTAATCGTAAAAAATACCCACTAACAACCAATCGAAATAATCTATTTGATTTTTCCGCTGCATAATAAGTTTTATTTACAGCATTTAATTGGTAGAAAAACTAGGTCAAAAGTGACCTTAGACAGCTAACGCCGAATAAATAATTTTAGATTACTGTGGCATCATCATACTAGGCTCGGGTAAAATTTTGCGTATTATGTCCTCTCTTTAATGCGCGAAATTTAATATCAGCGAAACATACTATTGTCACGAGATAAGTACATGTATATACCGACTGGTATTTAGGAATACAATTGTAGCCGTGCCCACGCGCGGTGATCTATCGCGTGATTAATCACTGTAAATTCAATGGAAACAATGTCGAGTTGTGTTAGAATAACAGTTAACTAATTAGCTTAGTTATAACTGATTGTTCTTTTTGTCTTTCTGTTAGTTATTGTCCTTGCCGTTTAAACAGTTAAATTACAGATCTACAAACGCTGTTAATAAACACTTTAAACGTTAAGTTAACTAAACTCATTTTTATCTGAGTGATTGTTTATATTTCTTATTTTAAACCTACAAATAAATACATGTAATGTTTAGTTTGAATTTTTACAAACATAACTTTATATTTTTCAAGGTGAAGTTACACACAAATGTAAGTTGAGCATTGACGAACGCACATTATAATCAATGACAACTTTTACAATCAATACCTCAATAGTTCTTTTTGAATTATTTTATCAAGTAGCAATACAAAGGTTATAAATAATGCACCTGAAACAGATGTATGTAAACATATCATCTGTTTATAGCAACGAGTATTTCGGGAAAGGAAGTAAAATTATTTGTTAACAAGATGGCGGCCAGTGGAGGGGAGGATTTTATGTCGGATGAAATAATCATCAATAAATGTTGTGTTTGTGCGAAGAAAAACAAGAGAACTGAGGCAGCTAAGTACTGCGTGGAATGTAAAGACTACTTTTGTACACAATGTGTTGACATTCACTCTGTGTTTCCAGCCGCGGAGGGACACAAGCTGCTAGATAAATCCGACTTTAAATCCGTAAGATCAGGGGCTGGATATCTGCCGAGTTATCCGACACAACGATGTGACGAGCACAAATTCGAAGTATTAAACATGTACTGTCAAGACCATGACGAAGTAGCGTGTGCGACTTGAATTGGTCTCAATCACAGGTATGTTCAAGAGTAAATAAAAATTAATTGTTTACCTTACAGAACACATACCAACTTCACTTGATAAAAGCTTCAAATAAAAAAGTCTTATTTGTTAACAGGTTGTTTAAATTCAAAAGCGTGTTTTGTTTAAAGGCTGAGATTATTTAGGAAGGAAATAGTGTTGCTGTTGGAAGGTCTGTTTCAATATATTATATTGTCCAATAAAGTATTTGATTTAAAGCTTAACCCTTCATTCCATGGGACATGGTTGATATCCTAAGGGTAAACAGTGTAGATCCAAATCAGCCGGCTCATACCTGTTGGATCTACAGGATCTACACTGTTCGCCTTTATATTTATTTGATTTATTACAAAGAAGCGATCAGTGTAGTAATAGATCAGATGACATAATTTTGCCAGCCGATCTGGATCTACGCTAGTCATATATGCGATAACATTCGTATATATGGCAAAAAGGGTTAATGTGTCCCCCCCCCTTTAAAAGCTCGTAATATTATTAAAACATTAATTTGAATGTCAAAGTAAACTATCGGCTAATACGACGATCGAAAGGGTGGCCTACTTGTTATATGTACCATTTAGCATCCATTACCTTAAATATTCCTATAGGTGGGTTAGTGTTAATAAATAAATTGTTCTAAATTTACAGGTCATGCAGACACGTATATTCGATACCAGATAATGTTGACAACCTGTTCAAAAAGTCGGAATACAGTCGTGTGGAACACAATATCAAGTTGTCAAAAACACAGATTGAAGATGTCAAGAAAATGAAAGAAGCCCATATTAAAGCGTTAAAGAGCTCTCTGAAGACAGCCATGGATTCTGTCAAAACCTTCAAACAAGAGCTACAAACCTTGTTGGATGAAATTGAACAGCAGACAATAACAGAGTTGAAGAAAGAATATGACAGAATAGAAAAATCCCTGGAAGAAGAAATCAAGGAAGCTGAACAAATGGATGCCCTAAATAAAATGGCTGCCCAGCTAAAACATGCGGAAGGAAACAAGTCGCATGAATTCGTATGCGTTAAAACGTATGACAAGCTCGCCAAAATGGAAAAAGAAAAGAACAAACAACATATTACATCGGAAGAAACAGTCATGTTCACGGCTGAACAGAGTATAAAGTCATATCTACAGCAACTGAAAGTATTTGGAAAGGCAGGATGTTCGAATTCAGCTGTTCAAAAAAAGCAACAAGCCTCGAAAGCCGAGTCATTATCTCCCGTCGTCGCTGTGCCGGATACCAGACTTTACAAAATATCAAAACAGAGAGAAATAAATGTGAAAGTTCGGGATGACACGTACGGTTGTGATATTAGTGGTTCGTGTATCACTGATGATGGTGTGCTTCTTCTAGTGGACTATCTTAACAGGAAGCTCAAACGCGTGAACTTGTCTACAGAGACAGTTACAGATTACCTCAGCATGATATCAGAGCCTAATGCTGTCTGTCAGGTCAGCAATACCGAGGCTGCCGTCAGTCTGAACAATAACACTGTACAGCTCGTGTCTCTGGGCAATAAGATTGCTGCCACTCGTAGACTCACATTTGAACATTACTGCTGGGGCCTGGCTTACAGCAATGGCAAACTGTATATATCTGACGGGGATGAATCATTAAACGTCTGTGACATGAATGGTAAGCAACTGCGGAGAGTAACTAAAGACGCCTCTGGTAAGAATATATTCCATTACAACAGACACGTTGCAGTTAGTGCTGACGGAGACAAAGTGTTTGTGGCCGACCTTGATAAAGGTTTGATAACACTTGACAATCAAGGAAATTATCTGACCACTTTAAATAAGAGTGATATCCACGGTCTTGAATTGTGGGGAGTGTGTACAGATGGTAAAAATGTATATCTATGTGGTGGTGGTACTAACAACATCGTCCATTTAACACGGGATTGCAAAGTTATCGCACATATAGCAACTGTTGGGTCACCTGGCAAAGCATGCTTTTCATTATGTATTGATTCTCGGAAATCTAGATTATACGTTACGAAAGATAATAGCGATGATGTAACTGTGCTAGAAATTTTATGAGAAGCACCGATATCGATGGAGTACAGTTTTATATAAATTTAACTAAAGATCTCGGTTAAATATATTTTAAGATTTGAAACTTTAAGATATTTCGAGTTAAAATAGTCACAGAAAAGCCAGAGAACTTTTCATACTAAAATATATATCTTAAACTGGCTAAATTTATTTGTCAGATTAAGGATCAATCCTAATGCAGTGACACGAGTGATAATTGATAACAAACACGTGTGTACAGTTGATTTTTTAGGTTTGTAGACAATCACGTTGTTCTATGGTCACGAAAGTATTCGACACTTATTTTCGTCGTCAGCTGAAGTTGAATGTCAACTTTGACATCGATAATAATATGCAAAATATAGCATGTGTTCTCTGTATATGATAAGCATATTTGATATTTGAATGATTAATTTAATTAGAATTTAACAGAATTTCGATTTAGAGATGAAATCAAACGCAATCGGGGATTAAGTATACCTCCGTTTATTACAGTCATAACATACATAATTTAAGTTTGCTTTAATGTTGCGATGTTTTTGCGCTACCAGGGTGAAGCCAGAGAGTATACTGTGTGGTTTCTCAAACCCCTTTAGGGGCAGTAATATTTATTTCTCGAGGAATTTAGGCCAAAATGCTGGACATTAGCACGTAACCAACCTACAAATGGCAAATACGAATCACCGTTCTTGAAATCTTGCATCTGACCCTTCACTCAATTGAATTATCAAGACTTAGTCATATAACGTGAGTTTGTCTTAATTGTTTGTTTATATTTTGTTAATTTGTAAATTTTCAATAAAACTTTATATTAAACGGAATCCCCATTCAATTTTCGTGTACTTATTTGCAGAGTTGCATTATGGTTTTAAACTATACAATTCATATATTGTTGTCATATATATTGGCAATCTCAAGGGCACATGTGAAATTACATGAGTAAAATGTTTCATCTTCCAGTTCAAAATGCACCCCTTGTTTGGGATGTGCTAACACTTGAATGTAATGTTCAAGATTGTAGATACTAAGTTGTGCCTAACCTAAGATAAATTTAAACGGAATTGACAACATTTTTAATTCTGAAGTATTTGGTGACTTGAAACGTACCATTTTTCTTCTATTTCAAATCTCAAGGACAGTCTCATTACTGATATGACGTTTCTATAATTATATTACAATGCCAGGTATATGAAGATGGGTATAACTTATTCTGTTTATTATTCTAGAAGGATGACACGTGTAGGAGCACTGTTTTCTCGGAGCACATTTGTCTCACGTATGACAGATGCGGTCCCATTTTTTTAATATCACATGAGACAAATTAGACCCAAAATGCCTCATAAAAATTTGTTTGAAAAATGTGCTCTTATCAGGCTTTTTAAGAGATAAGAAAACACATTTGTCTCTTTATGCTATTTTTGTGAAATACAAGCACATTTGTCACGTATTTAGAGTGGCAGAAAACAAAATCTTTGAACCAATAGTATTCGACACTAATTTTCGTCTTTAACTAACATAAAATGCCAACTTTGACATCGATTTTAATACGCAAATTCTTACTTGTATTTCTTTATATGAAAAGCAACGACCTTTGATGTTTGAAAGATTAATTGTGGGCAATGCACTTGCGCTACCTGGGCGAAATCAGGGGATATTCAATTGTGTTGTTCAAGCCTTTTGGGGGGAAGTAATATTTAATGTTCATGAGATTTGGCAAGAAAGTTGGAAATTAGTATTGAACTAGCCTATGAATGTCATAAAGGAACCAACTTTGAAGGTCTTGAAATTTTGCATCCCACATTCCGCTCACTTGTGTTTGTGACATCAAGTCATATTATATAAATTTCTGTTATAAATAATTGTTTTTGTTTACATGTACGAGTATATTGTGTTAATTTGTAAATTGTCAATAAAACCTGTACTTGTATTAAATGGAATCCACAAATCATATTTCTTGTATTTATTTGCAGCGTTACATGGTATGTTACATGGTATGTTTTAAACTATGCAATGTATATGTTGATGCCATAAACATTGACAATATCAAGAGCACATGTGAAATATTTAATATGCAGATTGTTCGTGGTGTGTTGCTATCAGTACGCACCAGTTCTGAGCAAATAAATTCAAACTGTCCCTGGATGAAATAGAGAATAAAACGATTGTTAGTTGTGCTCAAACCGGGGCTAGGCGGAGCGGGCAGTAATATGAATTTACATTACTGCTTAATCGAACCGAGCCTGTAATATTTTCATATTTGTCGTGTTCGGAGTCTTTCAAAGTTCCCATTTCATCGTTTATTATATGTGACTGAGAATATGAGGTCAAACGTACTTTATCACGAATTTTGATTTAAGCGTTAGCTGGAAGTGTGAAGTCTGCTGTAGACTTTAATGTTACGAGAAAAAACAACAGAAAAACTACTACAGTGTATAATATTTGCATGTCTAAAACAAACGAAAAGTATATTCCGCACCTACATATACAACATGTAGCTAGCTGTATTTTGACATTAATTCCTTTTATTCTAGCACAGTTGATAGCCTTTAATTCTTCTCTAAGGGTCTGGACCAGCTTACAAACCTTAACTTTGAGCTTATCACTCTTTAATTTCAAATATTTGGACACTTATCAAGAAAAATACAGAATAGCATTTTGAAAATAAGTTTCAAAATACAGAACACATTTCTGTATTTTTCTTGATGAAGGTCAAGTGTCAGAAAATTTGAAATTTAGGAGCGATAATTGTATAAAGTGTTATAACTGGCTCTTTTTATGGAAGATTTGAATGCAATTGTTAAAATGTGAAGGTTCCACAGAGGTTCCACAAGCTGCTGAATCTTAAAGGTCATTTTTGTTATCTTAGGGAGTTCTGTCAATTTACCCCAAATTTACCGAAAAACATGACCATTCGACTAAAATTATAGCTATCTGAATTTGGTTGTTGGAAATTGAAGGTGACAAAGGGTCATCTCTCAGGTCAAATAGTGAAAATTTAAATAGTATTATAAATTTAAGATGTTTGTTGTTGTTTTTGTGTAAGGTAAAAAAGTAATATGTTTGTTTTAAATTAATTATCAGTTACCTTCAGGAGTCAAATTTTATTATGACAACAACTAATGCAGTTATCTACAACTTACAAAGCATGATAGGCAGTAATTTATGAAAACAGTATCCAACTGATTTTAACAAGTCTTTACGAACATACTTACAAAATAAGACACTGTACAATGTAATTCAATGGGCAAACTTTTGATTGTAAATGAGGACAGAGTTCTTCATATTTTATATGCAGTGTATTTTAACATGTACTGATATATGTACCTTACATTGCAAAATTTCTTACTAAATGATTTTACGAGTCTGATTTAACTCTTCGAAATTTGTATACATAATTCTTACATTAGCCAGATTTTACATCTACGATACTGCATACTCTATAAATTTCTCATTGAATACGCTAGGAAATTTGCATAGGTAAGCAGGTCGCCCAGATTAACCCTAGACTTGCTCCCGTCCCCATGATCTGTAATGTGTTCCCCTGTCATCTACCAATTTTACCAAGAAAATTAACTCTGGCATGCACTTCATTATTCTGTTTTTACCTTCCCTTAGCTCTCAGAACATGTTCGACATAAGTAAGAAAAAGAAAGTAAGAACTAAAATGAATCAAAATATTTGTAAAAATATTATAGAAAGTTTAAAAATAACATCTAGCCGGGTACCATTCTAGTGAAACCTCTATTTTAAGGAGGAACCGTGTATCTGTAGCAAATGCACGAAATTCTATATATTTGCGTTCTTTTCAGAACAGAATTTCTCAGACTATTCCTCAGAATATTGGAACTATTTATATTTGTGTCCAAGTTTTGCAAACTTATTAGACGTAAACACTATTAAGTAACGACATATTTGACTAAATAAATTAATGCTTGTTATATCTCTATGAATTTGAATAGCTATAATTCTTAAAATGTTAACAGTAAGAAATCGAATTTCAAAACCGCCACGCGGGTTATATCTCCCGCGATTTTGTGCTACAGAACATGAAGACGTTCTTCGCTTCACTATGTACAGTAAAGTACTTCAAATAAACTTAAGATATACTTAATATAATATAATACTAGATTATACGTAATTATTTATCCTTTCACACTGATATTAACATGTTAGATTGTTGTAGTGTCTGCACAGATGGACACAGAGTGTTTGAATGTTGCGTTAAAATAAAAAAAAATTATTCTCTTAGAAGAGGATTACAGAACATCCGGAAAATTTCAAACTCACAGACCTACGCTATCAGTGAACTTTGACTATTAGACCAGAAAAATGAGAGAACAGTGCACGGCATTTCATAACTCTTTACTCAATATATACTGTTTTTGTCGCGTTCTAGATCAGCCGGCACATCCGTGTCGTGTCAGATGATGAAAATAGTTTGACCATTATTGAAATCTTTTTAAATATATTAATTTTAAAACATATATCATGTTATAGAAATTCCATTCCGAAAGTAAGACTTAATATGTTTTGTGTGTGTGCGACGTAATTGCAGTTTCAAGTGTTTGCGGGACACTTGTTTTAAACGTTATCCCCACAACTACACAATACAAACAAAGTAATCAAAATAATTTATGTGTAGATGGATCAGAAAATCAGTAAAAAAAGAGAAAATGAAATGAATAAAAAATGAGATAATAAGTATTTCAGTGTTTTCTTAATAAACCATCTAGCTGGTGCCAGGCTAGGAAGCTACGAAATAAGCATATATTATTTATGTATGAGAATCTAATGACCAGTTAAAACTGTAAGTAATTGGTATATACCTGTCCCTATTCCTAGATCTTAATTGTTTAATGTACTAAACGGATAAAATGAATATAATACACCTTTTATAAAGAACTTGATTTTACGAAACGGTGTTGGATCAGGCTACTGTAGGTTTTAAATCAGATTTGTTGAACTGTCTATTACTTATTTTGTTTTCAATTGCAACATACGCGCAGACATGATAATATTTATGTAAATACATGTAAAACGTAAAGCATGTTAACTTATATGATAGCTTTTATTTGTAGAATAACTACAAATAGGTAGATCTATATCATAATAGCGGTGTACCGAAAACAAAATAGGAATCAAATCAACTAATAATCAAAGGACCCAGAGTCTTAATATCTCGAATTTCAGTATTATGATCGTGTGGGTTTCTGTTCGCGTGGAAGATTTGGAAGAGAAAAAAGGATTATCACTGGCAAGACGAAAAAGATAACAACATATTTTGCAATAACTCTGCGATTTTTGTTTTAAAAATGTAACTATAAACATGTATGCTTGCACATAAAATTTGAAATTTTCTGCGTTGAATACCTACTGGCCCCAGGGAATAGAAGTGGGGTAAGTAAACGTATCCGGTATCAAAAGCATTGATACATTGTGCTAGAATAAGCGCGTAATACAACACGTTTCCTAACATCGTGTTTATAAGAATAAATAATTTGATTATCAATTTTAACATTTTTGATATTTAAAATAAGTTACATCAAGGTTGTTTGTTTGTTGATGTTTTTATGCAAATATCATACGCGTAAATGAAATCTTCTCATCAGGGAACATTAAGCAAACCGCAATGAATTAGTCACTGCAAAATGTTTTCTCCGAGAAGACATAACACATGCCCATTAGATAAGTCGTCATAGACCCTTTATCAAACATATATTTATAACAATTAACTCGTTAGTTAAGTATTTGTTGTTGTTTTTTGTGTATTTCCAAATGTCCGCAGTCCGCAGTCCTTGCCGTTTAAACAGTCACAAAACTGATCTGCAGACGCAGCACTACATTTATTTAACATTAACTAAACTTTTTTGTACCCCAGTGAATGTTTTATTTACCAAAGTTTGCAATCACCATTCGGAATTCTTTTAGTTGCACGTCTTATTGAGTATTATACTCGGCATGTTCTCAGGCCACTTCCTGATCAAAGACATTACCATAAAATTTCATTTTTAAACAATTAAATAACTGACCTACGGACACAGAACTAAAATACATCTACTAAACGTTAACTATCCTTATTTGAACCCCAGTCATTAATTATGTTTCTTGATTTCAACCTACAAATGTCAGGTTAGTAAGTCCGAGGCTGCTGTTAGTCTGAACAATAACACTGTACAGCTCGTGTCTCTGGGCAATAAGATTACTGCCACTCGTATTCTCACATTTGAACATAACTGCCGGGGCCTGGCTTACAGCAATGGCAAACTGTATATATCTGATTGGGGTGACTCAGTATACGTCTGTGACATGAATGGTAAGCAGCTGTGGACAGTAACTAAAGACGCCTCTGGTAAGAATATATTCCAGGGCAGCAGTCACATTGCAGTCAGTCCTGAAGGAGACAAAGTGTTTGTGGCTGACGATAAAGGTTTGATAACACTTAAAAATCAAGGAAATTATCTGTCCACTTTAAATAAGAGCGATATCCACGATTTGACATTGTGGGGAGTGTGTACCGATGATAACAATGTATATGTATGTGGTCATGGTTTTAACAACGTCGTCCAGTTAACACGGGATCGCAAAGTTATTGCACCGATAGCAACTGATGAGCCACCTGGCAAAGCATGCTATTCAATATGAATTGATTCTCGGAAATCTAGACTATACGTTACCAAATTTGGCAGCGACGCGATAACTGTGCTAGAGCTTGTGTGAGAAACACTGATACCGATGGCATTAAATACAAATATCCCAATGGAATATATTTTAATAATTTTCAAGTTAAAATAGTCACAAAAGTCAGATAACTTTTTATATTAACATATAAATTGTAAAGTGACTACATGTATATGACAGATTAATGATTGGACCTAATGCGGTGATAAAGTTGATGTTAGTTTAGTAGACAATCACGTAATACTATGCTCACAATAGTATTCGTCGTCAGTTGAAAATGAATTTCAACTTTGACATTGATTTTAATTAAATAATGGATTTAACCGTTTGCTAAAAGTTTATACAAAAATAAAAATGAAAACTATAATAGTTAATTAGATTTTAATAACGCAAAACACGACTGTCCTTCACAATGGCGTTAATGACGTCAAATCAATAACGTTGACGTAAAATATGTCGAGTACCAAACTTTCAGGAAATAATGACCCTTGGATTAAAATCATAGGTACTAAAACGAGCCTTTTTGGAAACTATTAGAGTCATATATTCATCTCCCGGGTCAAACTGAACCCCATGTTTGAGATTTGCTAATATTTGTACTAACAGTACGTTTGTGTATACTGTAACCATAGACAAATTTCAACAGAATTGGCAATATTTTTAAAATCTGTCATTTTTGGTGACTTTCATAGTTCCATTTTCTAAATTGTCTTGTATTTCAAATTCCAAGAACATTCACATAGCTCGGTGATCATTTATTTTGAGTGTGTTACTTTGACTCATCTGGTAACAATGTCAAGTTCATGTAGGCCTATAGTAAAATGGGTAGAAATTAAGTTGTTTTTAAGTTAAATTAATAATTTAAATTTTAGTTTTCTTAAATGTATGTGTCGTTTTTACGTTTAGAATGAGGATGTATAGTCGGGTTGCACGAAACACCTTCTTGAGTATCAATTTATTAATTTATTTCATTTTCCCCAGAAAGTTAGAAATAATACTGCAAACGAACTCTTGTAATCTTCAATCCGACCCTTCGCTTCATTCTATTATTATTTAAAACCATAATTAATAACGTAAATTTCTCTTAATGGTTTTGTTTATGTTGTTTTATTAGTTTATTCGCTCTTACTTTGTTACGTGTATAAAAACTGAGTCTTTATGTGTAGTCGTTTAGTTACTGTTTTATTTTGATGACGTCAATGTGAATATACATTTAATGTACTTGATGTACAGTTCCTTATGCTTCATACTTGTATGCCTAAGACGTGAATCAAGTTCTGTTCTGTTCTGTTCTGGTAATTTTTCAATAATAACCTTACGTTTATTGATGGATTCCCCAAATCAAACTTCTTGTATTTATTGGCAGCGTTACAATGTAAATATTATTCTGCACACTACATATTTTGAAAGATATACCATATTTGTTGGCAACAGCAAAAGTAATTAATATACAGTTGTTGTTTTTCTCCGGAATCTTACATGGATACAGATATGAAAGACGATTGCTCTGTTATTATGTGACTGAGAAAATGAGGCCAAATGGGTTTTATCACAAATTCCGATTTAACCATAAGCTCAAATTGTAAAGTCTGCCTCGACGGACTTGACATATTCCATAAACAAAATCCAGAAAAAACAAACTACAAACGGTATACTTAGGCCGGTGGCCAGGAACATGTTTGCTCCCCCCCCCTTAGGGAATTTTGTAGACATGATTTTTCTGAAAGCCTGTTATGCCCTGGATATTTTGCAGTTTGTTTGCAGTGGGGCATAAGGGTGTTACGGAGGTTTTAATATGTTACCCCTTAAATTTGTAGAAAAAATATATGGATTTTGAATCATTAATTCTGCTCTATTCCAGATACGATTTAATGAAACTTATATTTTTATATAAGGATGAAGTATTATCTGTTGATTGATGTAGTTTTCATTTCAAAATATTTGCACTTAGGTAACATATTTTGTGTATAACATACATAACCCTAAAAAGAGGAAATTTAAGTCAGAAACTTACCTGTAGGATTTTTATTTGTATTCAAACTTTGGCAATAATACATGTTTTTGAAAGCTGCATGATCAAACAATATAACCCAGTGTGATTTTCATAAAAATCACACTGGCAATTGTAATAACTTTTCCATTATCTTATATGTTACCATATCGCTAATTCAAACATTATATTCTTGTTTTGGGATAAACAAGCATAAAATATAGAGTTTAATTAACTTATTGAGCTTTATATATGTAAGTGTTCTCGAAACTGTCATGTCTTCAAATTTTCAACATACATAACATATGTTACTTATTAAAATAAGGCTTACGTATTTCCTTGTTTTTATTTATTTTTAATGGTGTTAGCTGATATCTATTTGAAGAAATTAACTATGTGTGCTCTGTGCAATGTCCTGATGTTTGTTAGCCCTGTGTAGATTTCTTATTACATTCACAGACGTTTATTTAACTAATATTACTTATTGAATGAAGTATTTTCTCTAAAACTGATATTGTTGTACAAAGAACTGATTACATTTACAAAACTGTATCATGACTATGCAATCATTTTAGATTAAACTATAAAATAATAATAGTAAGAAGTTTATAGTGTATACTATGTTATGTTATGTGGTTAAAATGTTAAAGTGTTTAAGCTTGTCCATTGTAAACCTTCAAATCTCCGTAACATATACTTCCGATGTTACCATATTGCCAAAGTACAATGCATTTATGAATTAAATTCTAAAAAATAGTTTTTAGAATTGGTTTTAAAAAAGTAAAAAGACAAGAGATAAAAATATTGCTTTGAAAAGTGTTACAAATAAAACTAAATAAAACCAATTATATGTTACCTAATTATTTGAATAATGTTTTTTAGAAAGATCACTTAGAATGAAGAAAATAAATTTCTAAACCGTGTTTTACCCGATAGTTTGTATCTTGATTACCGTAGTATAAACTATATTTACTAAAAACAAGGTTGAAAGCACCAGTTCTGGTCTTTTAGAGCAATAATAACTGACATTGCTATTAAATAAAACATGTGAAATACGGAAAATAAATTGTCCTAAATGAAACATTATTTTTTTCCATAGTTCAAAGAAAGCTTAAGAATTTGTTAAAAATTCCTTAAGATCTTTGTAGAATGTTATTTTTCTTAAAGACAAATAAGTGTTAAAGAGAAACATCCTAATTTGAAAGACAATCTGTGTAATGTAGGTGATGGTAAGCTAATAGACAAGTTAACGTTGACTTATGTATAATAATTTTTTTAGGTAAAAATTCTTTTACTTGAGTCAAAAAATTTCTATATAATGCTCATGCTGTTTCAATGTTTTACAATTTGTACACTGAACCTTACTATTTTAGATGAATAAAACTACTTTTAAAAACATTTTAAACATTAAGTAGCTTTTAAATTTGTTATAGATCAACTTTATTATAATATAATATTATATAAAAATATTTATCAAAATGTTATTTAACTAATCATTTGCAGTTTCTTGCTTTTCTTTTCTTATTGGATTTGCTGATTATTAAAGTAAAAATTGGTAACATATTATAGGATGACTAAAGACATAAATAGAACAATAAAATGATAAAAAATGTTCATTTTGGTTATTCTTTCTTTTCTACATTTTGTTAGAACAAATAAATGTTATCTGTCTCAATCGAGAGTATCTGGACTTAGCTTTAGACTGGATGCAACAGCCCATGATTAGTGCAAACATAAGCTGTAATACAATGTTGTCACTGAGCCATATTGATAGGTTTATTGTTAATTTAAAAAGATTTAAAATCAGACGAACTTGAACAATCTACATCATACAACACATTTGTTTCAAGACAGATTGACCAGTACACAGATCATTAACCTCTAAAGTTTAACTACATTTAAATTAAAAAATACATTTCTGTTTAGTATCACCAGCATCAATACCTTAATTTCCCTTTTAACATTATTCTTAATATATATTACCTTTTTGATTGCAAGATACATAAAGTGAGGAAGGTTGGTAACTAAAATACGTTCTTTTGGGTAACATATTACAAAATGGTGATTTATGATATGGTTTTTATTTTTATTATGATATAAAGCTAACTAATCGTTAAAACTCATGAAGAGGTGTATTTAAACAAAAACAATTACACCTAAACTTCAAATTTATTAACCATAGGCATAAGTATATGATTTATCATAATATTAAAGTCACATATAACTAAAGTTATAGATAATATTAACAAAGTGTTTAACACAGTTTACATTTAAATCACACAATATGTCTTTCAGAGTTTATTTCTTTATAATTTATCTTATTTATAAATATTTTATTTGCTATATTTGAGATGTTTTTCCCAATTTTTTTTTCAAATATTTTTGTTTTTGGAATTTACAAATATATGTATTTATTTACATACATTAAACAAGAAGTGTGTCTCAATCTAAATTAAATACTGCATTCATATTTATATTAATGAATTAAGCAAATAAAACAGAAATTTCTTGCTAATGTAAGTAAGAAATGTTTCATACAACTTTTTAAACTAGGTTTTGATGTTATGTAACATATCTTAATGCCTATTTATAGACCTGTACTGTAGATTGCAGATGTTTTATTGCATTAAAAATTAAAACAAAACATCTTCTTGGTGCAAAAAAATACTTATTTTAGGTTTATTTCATAACTTTTATAATTGCCAATTATTTCTTCAACGCATAAAGTTTTCTCAAAGATCACATATTCAAACAGGCGTTACGGTAAAACGCCCCACTTGCCAGAAAGCAAACAAATTGCAAAATGCGAAGAATGGGATAAGCTTTCAGAAAAACATATCCTTCAAAATTCCCCCATGGGGGAGGGGGTCTATTGGCAGCTCAAGGTCTAATACATGTATGGCTTGTTTTCCCATTTTCTTTTCTTTCGGTAACATTTCAATATAGCGTTACGGGCTTTTGTCCCAATGTATATCATTGTATTATATTTGTCCTGAATTCTCATTTATCTTACTATATTTTTCTTATAAGCACAAATTACTTGCTACTGCACGTAAGAAATGTTTCATACATCTTATTTAAGTAGGTTTTTATATTAAGTAACATAATTTAATCACTATTTTAGACCAATACCTTAGGTTACAGATGTTTTATTGCATTAGTAAATAGATAAGAGCTTCCTGGTGTAAAATAAATAGGTTTATTTTAACACTTTTACAATTGTCCAATATTTCATTCTTACACAAGCTGTTTTTCAAAGGTAACATATTCAAACAGGCGTTACGGAAAAACGCCCCACTCGCCAGAGTGCAAACAAATTGCAAAATGCGTAGAATGGTATAGGCTTTCAGAAAAACATGGGAATTTTGAAGGGTATGTTTTTCTGAAAGCCTATACCATTCTACGCATTTTGCAATTTGTTTGCACGGGGGAGGGGGGTCTATTGGCAGCTCAAGGTCTAACTGTTTATGATTTGAATGTCTTAAAACAACCATGACAGTCCTTCACAATGACTTAACGGCATCATTACATTGACATCGATTAAAGAGAATATGTAGATTGCCAGGGTAGTTCTTTTTTTCCATCGAACTGTATCAGATATTTTATTGATAAATATATCGCTTGGTTTTAATATGTTAAAATTTCTAAACTTTCTTGCTTTTTACTGTGAAAAGTGCACTTTGTTATTTGTTTTTCGAAAGATGAAAATATGAATTGGTTGCTAAAGTTACAAACGCTGGGAATTTTTGAATTGTATCAGTGTTATTTAATGCATAATTATTTTTGGTGTCAACCAAATATTTTGGTGTCAACATGACCAGGTCGGTCGACATGGCATAAACTATAATACTGGCAGTCAATAAATAAAGTAACCATTCAGTTTTTATTTAGGTTGAATGTAAATAATATAAAAACGATAGATTTGCACTTGTTATAAAAAGAAAATCATAGGTATATTACACACTGGAATATAGCAAGCTGTTTTTTTTTTTACATCAATGAGACGTTTTCTGGTACTGTAGATAACCTCCTATTCCTCTGCTAGCGTCTAGACTAGGTTTTTACAAAGTATGAGACTCACAAATGTTTCATGTTGACGTCATAAGCACACCAATGCGTACATGTTTTAATTGTAAATATGTTATATTTATTTATATATTGAATTGGACGAGGAAGTATTACCGGACAGTTTTGGTTTCCTGGGAGCAAATATAGAGTTTCAAAGATAATATAATTGTGCACTACCTTATTTATGAACATGTCAATAACACCTTGAAGTTATTACTTATTTGGGGATGACCATATACTTCTGAATGATTGCAATAACAAGAAGTTAAAACGACTGGACATGAACATGGAAAAATTAAGATTTCGTTAATCTAAAAGCTTCACCAATTACGATCTGCTAGGTCAGTAAGAATGAGGCAGCTGTGAGCCTGCATAATAAGTCAATCCAATTTGTGTCCCCGCTAGATGAAATGGCTGTTATACGGTGTTTGTCGTTTGACCATTTCTGCTACGGTCTTGCTCACTCCAAAGAGAAATTATTCATTTCGGACGGTTTTGATTCGGTGTACATTTATGGCATGCATGGACAGGATGAACGTCGAATAACAGGAGATGCTTCTGAAAGAGATTAATTTAATATGACCAGACATATAACAGTAAAATTTTAATACCTCTGTAAAATTAATGTATCTGATGAAAATAAAGGCCCTGTAACTGTGGACATTGTATTAAAATATGTATCACCTCACACGGATATTAACATGTTAGGTTCTTGGGGTGTCTGCACAGATGGAAAAATATTGTTTGTGTGCTGCGTCGTTGTACTTAAAGCATCGGACCTAAGACTCTGGAGCAGCAATGGTGTAAGCATAATTGATAAAATTAACCCGACTGATCAATGATCTTTATGCACATTGGCGTAATAATAATCCCTATAATACCTGTCGGAATGTCCTTGTTATCCATGGGTAAACAGTGCATGGCATATCATTGCTCTTTACTCCATATATACGGTTTTTATCGCGCGTGCGATCATTGTATTTTAAATCAGCCGGTATATTCGTTCTGCTGCACTGTTTGCTTTTAGATTTATTGGGTTATTTATTACCAAACGGCGATCATTTTAGATCCAGATCAGACGGTTATGGTTGTGCCAGCTGATTAAGATCTACACTTGTCGCACAAGTACATGTATTTATGACGACAAAAGAATTAATTTTCATAAACAAGAAGAAAATGGATGGAACAAAACAGAAAAGAAAGTCCGTGGATCTGAGAATATAAATTCTGCATGGTAAAGAAAATGATTTACATGTAAAATTGGGGTGATTGAACACTTACCACAGCTAAACGGGGATATTGAAACCACCCTTTTGAAATGAGGTCAAAATAGACATTTACAGACATTAAAATTGTGTTCTACGACTTTTTATTTGTAACAGAACTGTAACACTGTCTTAAAACTTAGAGCTCATTAGTACCGGACAATAGTTGTTTTACTTTCCAATGTTTGTAATTATCATTCGGCGGTGTTTATGTCTATTGTTTTCATATTGTTTAAGTTCTTTCATCTGCTAAGACAAATAATTTTAAAATTAATATTTATCAAGCAACAATAATGGTGAAACAAACAGATTGATCAAGAAAGAATGCCCTTTTAAATCAAGGCTTTAACTGATTTCGACTAAGAAGTCACGTGGTACTCTATTTCTTTAATGGTAGATGGGGTGAATTAAACATATTTTACAATGACCATTAAGGAAATATGGCGAGGTCTGATTTATGAAATCGAACGCTGATATACCATATTTCATTTTCCTCGTCAGCCATGTGACTGTCAAATTATCGATAACGTACTATATTTACAATTGAGGACAGAATGACAAAACATATCAGTGATAACAATGAGATATTTCGGAAAAGGAAGTAAATTTACCTATAAACACGATGGCGGCTGGGGGATGGGAGGACTTTATGTCTGATGAAATAATTATCAATAAATGCTGTGTTTGTGCAAAGAAAAACAAGAGAACTGAGGCAGCTAAGTATTGTGTGGAATGTAAAGACTACTTTTGTAAACAATGTGTCGACATTCACGCCGTGTTTCCAGGCGCCGAGAGACACAAGCTGCTAGATAAATCAGACTTTAAATCCGTAAGGTCAGGAGCCGGATCTCTGCCGAGTTATCCGACACAACGATGTGACCAGCACAAATCCGAGGTACTAAACATGTACTGCCAAGACCATGACGAAGTGGCGTGTGCGACTTGTATTGGTCTTAATCACAGGTATGTCGAAGAATGAACATAATAAGTTTGTTCCTAACAGCATACTAACATAATCGTGTCATTTAACCTTTTAATAAAAAAATATGTTATAATGTTAAGAGTTTGATTAAGTTTACAGGCATGTTTTAGTTCAAAAGATAAAGTTGTTGAACGGGAAAATTAAGTCTTTCTGTAGAAAGGTAGTCTGTTTTCAGAGGTCGTCTGAATATGTGCAGATAAATTCCTTTCATAGATTTCTGCAGATATATAAACGATTTGTGATGGTTAATACCTACTTAACATCCCATTGAAAAATACTCGAACAGACTGTTACCAAGAGACTGTGTGTGTACTATAAACAATATTATTGTCCAACAATATTGACCTGGCACTTCATTAATTTTCGTAAAGGTCATTGAATAAATACGGGTATCAGCGAAAACACCGATATATTATTCAAATTACACCTCAGTGATGTGTGGAGTATTGGAATAGATGCCGGACTACCGATCGTAACATTTACGAAAATTAACGAATATGGGGTCAAATGCAAGAGTGCCAGGTCAATATTGTTGGACAATATCTCGTACTACATTGTACATGTATTGGATAACCATCGCCGCAGTTCGATAAATTTTAACATTCAAGTGCGCTTAAATTACAAAAGAGTTTAATATCATTAATACTTCATTGTTATTGTAGTTTAATAAATTAATTAAATCAGTGCAAATGACATGTTAAATTAAAAACGTTTTCGTTAAATTAACGCAAAACACAAAAGACCACGACAAATAATAGGTCTGTCAGGTCAGTAAGACCGAGGCGGCTGTCAGTCTGTACAATAAAACTGTTCAGTTAGTGTCACTGAATGATGAGATGAGGGTTACCCGTACCCTATCATTTAATCATAATTGCGGGGGACTTGCTTACACCAGAGGTAAAATATTCATATCTGAGTGGGATAAATCAGTATACATCTGTGACATTAATGGTAAGCAGCTGCAGAGAATAACAAAAGACGGCTCTGGTAAAAACATATTCAATTACAACAGACATATTTCAGTGAATGCTAAGGGAGACAAAGTGTTTGTTGCTGACAAACAAGGTTTGATAACACTTGACAATCAGGGAAATTTTCTTTCCACTTTAAAAACAAATGATCTTCAAGTTTCGGAATTGCGGGGAGTATGTACAGATGAAAGATATGTATATGTATGTGCCAGAAATCCAGACAAAATCATCCAGTTAACACGAGATTGCAAAGTTATTGCACCGATAGGAACTGTTGAAAAACCTTATTCAATATGTATTGATTCTCGGACATCTAGGCTATACGTTACAAAAAATGGCAGCGATGCGATAACTGTGCTAGAGCTTGTATGAGAAACACAGATATCAATCTACTACTTATATTATTATATATCAATTAAATAAATTTCAATAGTTCTTATGTTAAAACAGTCACATAAAGTCAGAGAACTTTTCATGCTTAAATATTAATCTAAAATTGAATCAATTTATATGTCTGATTAAGAACAGACCCTAATGCAATGATAAGTGATAACAAACAAGCGTTAACTGTTGATTTTAGGTGAGTAGAAATCACATTAATTTACTAGGGTAATAATTGAATTCGACACTTATTTTTGTCGTCAGCTGGTAATGAATGTCAACTTTGACATCGATATTAATTTCAAATTTTAACTTTTATTTTCTCTATATGAAAAGCAACAACATTTGATGTTTGAAAGATTATTTGTGTGCGATTTTTGCGCTACCAGGCAGGATCCAGCTGGTATCAAATGGGGTTGCTCGCACCCCTTTTCAATCATTTATAGTAATACTTATTGGGTTTTAGCTAGGAAGGTGGAAATTGTCATTTAATTTGAATGGGATTAAGGCCAAAAAGTCGGAAATTTTTATTTAGCTACCCTCAGAATATCCAAATCGAACACACTTTCGGGAAATCTTGAATCCGACCCAAGGCTCAAGCCGGGGCAAGGCGGCGTCGGCAGTAATAAACATTTCCATTGCTGCTCATGAAAAGGCTCAATCAAACCGAGCCTGCAATATTTTCATATTTGTCGTGTTCGATTTTGTCTTCAAAGTTCCCTTTTCATCTGTTTCAATATTACAGTAGCGTTGTTTGTGCCGTGTGGCGGCTGTAAAAAGTCTCCCCGTACATTGAATCAGTGCTGTTATCAGTTACGTCCTTTGAAGCTCGTCGAACACGATATATATGTACTAAGTTAATAGTACTTCTTAATTTACTTTCGTTTTTAATATTTCGGCCAGTATAAAGATGGGTGGTTTCAATATTCCAGCCGAAATAAATTCGGATATTGTTCAATCACCCCCAAGGACATACTTTTTAAATTTTGCCTTTGGCGTTGTCTGTTGATTTATTTTCTAAGATCCCCTCTCAAAATTCAATTCTTTTTAGTTCCGCCCATTGTTTTCACGTTTAGGGCAACCCCATTCTTTATCTGGGGACCATACGCCGCTGAACATGGAATGGTATTAATCTAAAAAAACCGCATTGAAGGTTACATGTTCATCGTCATATGCATACCATCGTTTGGGATGGATCAAAATTGCACTGTATATTGGTGTAAATATTAAGTTGCGCTCAACCCGGGACTAGGCGGCGTGGGCGGTAATAAACATTTCAATTGCTGCTTATGAAAAGGCTCAATAAAACCGAGCCTGCAATATGTTCATATTTGTTGTGTCCGAGTGTCTTCAAACTATGACGTTCTGGTCAACGTTCTCTGAACTTTTCAATCGTTCAATTTTTTGAGAGTTCTAGAATGAGGATGACACATCTGCCGTGTACTTAACGTTTAATCTAACGCACTTCTAGCGTGTGTATAACGCTCTTGAAGCGTGTAACAACGACTAGGTAAGAAAACCCTAAAACCATTAGCATGTCCCAACGGGCCACTGGCGCGAGAAGAAGAATTTGTCAACTTTAGACGAGCGTGCTGAGGCATGGACGTTCGAGTAACGCTCAAATGACGCTAAATGAATGCCAAAATGACGTTTGTTTCACTTTAAATAGTAATACGCTGCATGCGCTGGGAGACCGTTCAGCAGTCGTTGACAGGTCGCCAGAGAGTCGTTCAAAGCTAAACAACCAAGTAACGCTTGAGTAACGACTGACATACCATAGCCGGGCGCGTGCAATTCTCGGCGAACGTTTGTAAAACGCTCCACGAACGTTCTTAAATGTTCTTTAGTGTTTAAAATTAAACGTTAAAGAAAGCTGGTCTCAGAGAAAATTTTGTGTATGTTCAAAACATTTTTTCCAGACCAGCATTCCCCGCCGATTCTCGGCGATCATCGACGTTCACCGACGTTCACTAGCGTTCACATAACGCACTTCTAGCGCTATCCCAGCAACAATGGACGACTAACAACGTTTCTTCAAACGTCGTAGAACACTGGCCAGAACGTCATAGTGTGACGGCCCCATAAAGGATAACAATATGTCAAAACAGTTCAGCGATGATTCGAACAGTTTCCATTCTTTATTATTGAGTCTTAGCATCCTATTAATTAAGTGTTTAAAAACAACCAATAAATAAAATCAACATCCAATCTAATTTGAGCAAAACACAACTGCGTTTTTGGACTTATTCAGATTAATTTATTTCTTATTGTCAGCCATCGTTTATTTGACCGTCATGGCAAATGTCGGACCACACCGGCCACCTAGAAGTATTTCAAAAAAAAAGGACAGAGCACGTGTAGTCGGTAAGCTAGTTGATCTACCTGGTATTCTTATGTACGAATAAAAACTTATTCCAAAATTGAAAATGCCTCGACTTAAGAACTTCATGAGATGGTACTTGGAAGAAGGAGTTATTGTGATGGATTTACTTACTATAAGCTGAGTGATTTTTGCAGCTTTTTGTAGTAACCCCCGATGACTTTAACAATCGATTGCTTATAAAGTAGTGATCGGATTTTATTTCTGACGTTTTTTACATTGTTAAGTTTAAAATGCTGTTTAATTTGATGTGTATCATTTTGTTGTGTTTGGTGGAATTAAAAAAACAATTTTATAAAATGTCCAAGAGTGCAGAACTTATTTTGCCGAGTCTATATTAAGGATATACCATACAACAGTAGAGTGTTACGATTATATCTCGCGCGTTTTTTCGCGTACTTGTCGCTATAATTACAACGAGAAATCAAACCCCAGTAAAATGAACACTGTACTAGCTTACCCTATGATAATAACAATTGGCGAATTTTATTCCAGGTGAAAATCTTATAGTTTGCTTCCGCGGGTAATTTTGTCCCCGCAAAAATAAGTTATACTACTGTGACAGTAATTAGAAATACTTTTTGTTAAAACAAACGTGCGTAAAAATGTATTTTTGGATGAATAGACAATGACTTGATACTCAAGCCCTAAATATATTTGACACTGATTTTCATCGTCAGCCTTAACAGCGATTTATATATTAAAAATCTAAGACATTCTTTTCTTGTATGAAAAACAACAGAAAGTGACGTTCTATCTCAGTGGCATTTTCAAAATCGACATAAGTGGCAGCAAAAGATGAAAATCATCATGCATGTATGTTATTTGGTTTAATGAAAACAGGGCAAGTTGTGTCTTAAAGTAAATATGGGAAATCGAATGGCATTAAATATGACAAGTTTTAATAATGGGAACATAACGTTGTGTGATGTTGGTCATCCTAGAACCTGGTTTACACGTAAAACCACCAGCGGAAAAAAGTCTCGCCTCTCGTCACCATTTGGGTGTATTACATATACGAAACATTTAAGTAACATGGACATTACTTGACTTTGGGACATGTTAGTCAAAGGTTGTTCTTAATATTGTACCTTAACTACCTCAAATACTTTCAAAGTGAATCTCATATTTAAGGTTTTGAAAAAGCAGTAAATTTTCTTGCAAATCCACATCGCTTTATTTAAAAAAAAACGTCATAAGATATCATTCGTTCAACATAAATCCTAATTTCCTTCTATGGAATCTTGAAATATGAGAGTGTTAGAGAGAACACAGATTAATCATCGCTCAGCCTAAGATGAGAGCTCGAAATCAAACCCCAGCGAAATGTATCTCTATAATAGCTTAGCCAATTAGAATAAAATTAATACGCAAATGTTTTGTCCAGGTGAAACTGTTATCTTTTGAATCCGCGCGAAAATTCGTCTCAGCGAAAATTAACTGTGCCAAAGTAATTATTAACTTAACAATTATTAATAGATCCACTTAAGTACGTGCTGAAGATTTTGGATTAATAGACTATGGCAATCCATGATACTCAATCGCAAAATGTTTTGACACTGATTTTCATCATCAGCTTCAACAGCAATTTTAATAAACACTTATCATTTCTATGAATAACAACTTGCCTTTTGAACATTTTAGTGAAAGGAACTAATATATCGTACCTAAATCTACCTTTCATTCTTGAAACGTAAATCTCATATTTGAGGTTTTGATAAGCGGTAAATTTTCTTGGAAATCCACATCGCTCTATATTTAAAGAAACATCATAAGATCACGTTCCCAATGTTCTACGGTAGGATCTTGAGATGTGAGCGTGTAACAGAAAACAACGATAAATTTAAGCTTTTTCGATACCGCTTGTATAATAATTTATTTCATGTATCGATTGTTGAATTACGACTTAAAAGTCGTGACTTGCTCGCATCTTGACATTTGCTACAAGTGCAGTCACGATTTTCGATTTTCAGTGACACCAAATGAGCTGAAACTTTAATAAGGCAATGGAAATAAACCCTGAAATAAATTTAATATCGAGCTCTAGCTCGGGTCGCGACCCGAGCGTTAAGCTCGTCTTAAGGTCGCAGGAATGCCCATTCACTAAGGAGAAAAAAACGATGGTTTCCGGTTGTGCGCTGGTTTCCGGTTGTGCACAGCATAAGGCAATGTAAACACGGGAAAAAACCTGACCGGTAAAAACTTACGGCAAAGTATTGTTTTTACAAATTTTGTTATTGGCTTTATTTTAATAAATTGCTATTGGCAAAATATCTTTAAAAATTAAAACTTATTATTCGGTAGCATTGTTATCGGACTAGCATTTTGGAAAGCTAAAAAAACTAAATCGTCTGTTTAGAGAGTAGGTTGTCGTTCGTTGTAATCAATAGCAATACTAGCAATCGGCCATTTTGAGAAATTAGACTGAAGAAGTCAAGTTGAAAACTACTGAATGTTAGCTTGTCAGTGGATTATTAGGCCTTTAAATTCAAAGGAGCATAAGGCCCATCGACGGAACAATCAGATGCATGGAGTTTTTCTTGAAAACAAGATGTAAGGCTGGTGAGAACCAACTTTTATGTGAAGTTGAATTGTGAACTGGACCTCGCAATATTCAGTCACATTGTGAGACACACTGGGCTTAGCGTAAACCAGCGCCACAATTCAGTTTTGTATAAGAGTTTTTTGTCACTGGTCATGTTCGTCATTCAGACATGTAAGCTCATGGCAGTCGAATATATTGTTTGTGAGAGTACTGAACACGAGGTATGAGATTTCTTTTATTTATTCTTATAAAACACATGGCACAAGAGCAAATCTGCACCACAGGGGCGTTGAAGACTGACTCTGTTTTCTAAAAAAAAAAAAAAGAAACTGGCCGCCGCCCCTCCCCCCTAAAAATGAGGGTCTACACTGGGTCTACACTGCATAAACATAATGTTTATTGTTTTGGTTGATAGATTGGGATCGTTATCAGTCTATTCACACCAAATTTATGATCAAATACCATGGAATTGGTATATGGATTACAGTCAATAGGCCACAAACAAGTCAATCGAGCAACACTTTATTTTGAAAATGCTCAAATAGGCCTCAAAAATAGGCCACATTTTTATTTTATTAATAAAGTTTTTAGTATCATTGTGTTAATATGTTCTATGTCATATTATGATGTTTTATAAAATATTTTTCATGAACAAGTTGCTTCATAGATAGGACATTTTGTACAAAGCAACATGTACTTTTTCCGGATTTTTGTCCAAGACTATCATGACTAAAAAGGTGGGAAAACAATTAACAAAATGTTGCAACAAAAGAAAAGACATCATTTATATGTCAATATGCTCTTTTGATCAATGACCTTAGTCTACAAAAGTCACTCTGTCTACACTAGCACAGAATCAAATATTGATGGTTGCAACATAAGCTGTGTATTTTGCATTGTCCAACATGGAAATTGGTTTAGAAATAAATTTATTTATTTATTAAATATGACATCTTTGATTGCATTAGCACCTCTGACTTTTACTGCAAGTGTTGTAAATTGTGATCTTATATAACAGTGTGACACCCAGACAAAACTGATTGAATCAACACCTTGGGTAGGTGTAGAGAAGAGATTATGACTGTAACATAAATTACTTTAATTTATGATGACAGTCCAATTTTTTAAGGAAAAATGACAATCAGATGATGTTTTAATTTGTTCTTGGCACAATTTTAGATATCAATTAAGCAATGATACTATTTTTTAAAAGCTTGTGTAAATATAAAAACAAAACTAACTCTTTACAGTGATTGCCATATACAATAGACTTACAAGTACTGCCTGAATTGACTTGTTTTTACATGGTACCTCCAGAAACAATTTATGTTTTTTTATATTTTGGCCAAATACATGACAGATTGTCCTAAATGTATGAAATTTCAGGTTTTATTAATTGTATAGACATAATTTTCTCAAAGTAACTACTGAGTATTACCTTTTTAATTTTAATACACAGTACTGTAGTATGAGATTTTAAATAAAAGAGAAATTTACCCTTTTACTCTACAGACATGCCTTTTTACCAGTGTGAGACCGGTGTAGATCCAGATTAGCTGGCACATCTAATCAGGATCTGCACTGTTCACTTTTTGGTCAGAAATTACCTAATGATTTAAACAAGTGAACATTGCAGATCCTGATCAGACATCATGGATGTGCTGGCTGATCTGAATCTTCACAGTTTTTCCATGTCATAAAGGGGTTTACATGGAGGAAAGGGTTAATCTTCAATATATTATCATCAGTTGGGACCAAAAAGTTTGACCAGAAAGCAGAATACATGTGTACCAAGAATAGCATCAAATTTCAAGTTAATGCTCATTTTGGGAATTAAAAGTGTTCTATTATTACCATATTTTCTGTCATGTGCACATTTCAACATGATCTCATAATCAAAATATGTATGTGAGGTACATGTGTAATCAAATACACTATTTACAAAGTGTCTGTTTTATTTTTGCAAATTTTGTTAAATATTCATGGTGTCACTACATTTGCTCAGCATCAAAAAGTTGTGTTTTAGAAAATAAAAAAATCAGAGCTTTCATAATCATTTAAATTGTTGAAAAAAAAGTAGATTGCTGTGAAGAGGAAGAGAAACATTTCTTGCCATGTCAGTGGGTTTTTGGCCTCTTTAAATACATGAAAAAATCTGAATATACCAGTATTTGGATCTGCTTAAGCTGGACTTTAACACAAAAAACTGGAAATTGCACTCATAATAAAAACAATGATTTTTTCTTTTGTATGTTTATGTTTTAGCAATGTAACAGTAGAGAAGTTTACATTTTTTAATATATGGTACTTTTTAAAGTGAAATTTACCTACCGTATTTTAATGTAGTTTTGCCTAAATTTCTGCAATGAAAAATACAAAATCAAGAAAATACCAACTGAAATGAGCTTCAGAATTTTGAAATTCACATTTTCCAGTATATATATTACATTTATAAAATACTTACCAGACAGAGATCCAAAAGTGGTTATGAATAATGGCATGTTGATGTGTTTATGGGTTTACATTTTTTTTGCAAACAATCTCTTAAAATTGTTATTATACATTTAAAAAATGGACCAACAACATTTTTAATGCATGATTTGATTGGCAAGCGCAATTCATTTATGTAATGAAAATAGATATAAAGAAGCATTTTGTTTCAAATCAGTTACTAAGACCTGTAAAGGAGTGTTACGTATGGATAATCAGACTACATGATATTGTACATGTTTATGTTTAATTGATTGAGATTATTTCATCTATTTTGGCCCAATACATGTAGCTGAACTATTTTTCAACTTAAATAAGTAATTCTATCATGCACATTTAAGTAACTTGGCTCAAATATGTACCTTATTGTCACCAAATATGTACCATATTGCCACAATATTTTTCACACAGCATCTATAGCTTCAAATTACTGTTGTTAATAACTGAAAATTCCTATGGCATTGTCATTCCTGGAGATATTTTTAAATGACTTTGCACAAATATGCCCCAAAATCTAGGTGATGTATCACGCTACATATGTGATGTACATGTATATTAAAACAGTACTTTTTAGGTCTATATTATAACTTTATTCATTTACATGCATATATATTTTTTGAATAGCATGGAACAATTTTGTGCAATTGCAAGTTACAAATGCAAGTGTAATCAAGGTAACATTTTAAAAAATAAAATTTATTTTTCAGAAAATAATATATTAATTTTCATGCACATGTGACAATGTAATATTTTCATGTAGCAATGAAGAATTTATCAATATTCAATATTGCATTAAGTGAGGTAATGGAACACATTTGGGTTGTAAATTTAAGCAAGTAGCCTTTGTGTTTACACATTAAAAACCCTAATGTTTAGTAAAAGTCAGATTACCAGTTGTCCAGCTGAATTAAGTTGATGTAGACCTAAATTCTTTCCAAAAATCACATAATTTTATCGTGCATGAGTAGGCTAACAAATGTTATAAACAAATTATTTTTAATATAAATCATTATCTGAGATTAATAAAGCTAGAGCTCGATAAGAGGCAGTGCCTTAGTTCATATTATTTTTTGTAGCCAACAGTTGCTTACCTTGCATTAAGATACGTTGTGGCAAAAAGGAATAAGTACATGCACACCTTATGATCAAGTTCCTTTCCATATTCTGTTGCATGGTGTTTAACCTATTGCTTTACATGTCTTACATTATGTACAATGCCTTTTTTGTTAATTAAAATAATATAATTTTATATTATTATAGATCCGAAACAATGTTGTTCACGTTACGTAGTGTTTGCTTAACATTATGTTTGTGTTGAAGTCATTGGCCCTTCGATCTTTAAACCTATCGGTTGTTTGGAAATTAATTCAATGAAAGATATGGTAGCCATCAATTAAAGGTATGTTCGAAGAGGTTTCAATGAGTAATGAGTTTGATTCCTTTGCACAGATTAGAAAAAAAAGACAAACGCACAGCAAAATTACTCATTTTAAATGGACTTTGTGCTGTTTTAAAGAAAAAAAGAAATTAATGAATGAATGAGCGAAATAATATCTTTATGGTCCATTGTTTCAATGGTATACAGACAATTGTAAATCTTAAGTAGTAATTTTTAAGTAAAATGTGCATCTCGGGAATATTCACATTCGAAAAGCAAAGCATCCACACATGGTGAAAAGTATACATGCAAAGAGAGCGTATAAAATTTATGATATATGAACAATTTCAACACCTAAAAAGGGGTCACCGCATTGCACGGTTCATTGGCAAAGCATTATTATGCCATTTGATTGTAAATCCGAAATTTTGGGTATTTCAATTTAACCCTTTTCCCGTCAGGTTCTTATATGATCACCTTTAGATAAATGCAACTTACTTATTTCTTTTCCCTACTTGTTGTTGCTATTTTTATAATAGTGCTTTGAATTTTAAGCACAATACACATTTGAATTGTGTTTTAAATTAGTAGGAATGTTTGATTAAAAGTAGTCTCAAAGCTAACTTCAAAGTTAATACTCTTATATAATATATATAATGTCAGACGCTTTCACACTTCAGATGAACGTCAGGTACTTCAAATATATAAGTTGTTGTTTGGTAGAGATTATATTAGACTAGAATACATAATAATAAAAGGGTATTCACAGACAAATCTGTTTTGTGATAATGTGTTATCAGGATTGAAAACAACTCAGATGCTTGAGCATTTGAGTCAACGCTGTAGCTGGAAAATTCTTTTAACGAATTGACGCGTTGCATTCCGTTTGATTTTAATATAGGCATATAGGACTGAAATGTTATATGTGTGGTATCTGAATGATTTCTGATGGGCATTCCGGTTTCTGTGTTGTTTAACCCATACGCTGCTATTTATTAAATAGTATTAGTATAAACATTAATTGTAATGTCACGCAAAAATTAAAATTTTAAGGATCCTGTGAAAATAATGAGTTTTACTCAACCCGAGTATAGGCGACGTATGCAATACATGCCTTTCCAGTACTGCCGTTGACAGGTTTTGTCAATTTAAACTGAGTCTGCTCTACTCCATATTTGTAGTGTTTGGAAACTTTCTTATCTTATGTTTAGTGTGTGCGTGTGTGTGTGTGTGTGTGTGTGCGTGCGTGCATGCGTGCGTGTCTTTATTGCAGTTTCAAGTGTTTGCGAGACTCTTGTTATAAACTTTATCCCCGCAACTAAACATACAAGGTAATCAAGATAATTTATTTGTTTGCAATATATCCTCCTTTAACTTGTCTGTTCTTTTCTACTAAACACGTTATATGTTATGAGTTGTCAGTCTCCATTTCAATCAAGTACTGTTAAAATTTTGAAAAAGTAAAATATGCAAATCAGGAATCGCCATACCCAGAAAACACAGCCTCCCCGCGCAGCCAAAAAAATGAGAGAGGAAAAGACAGTATCGGCTGATAAGAATATCAATATCAAATAAAACACCACAAACAATTAATGGGTAGATAGATTGAGACTGCCGTGTAAGTAAATGGTATTGAATTGATCAAACAACAACATAACTTTACCAATAACTGATTCTAATGCAACGCAGTTATTTTAATCCACACTAGGCATAGGGAAGCTACGAAATAAGCAAATATTGTTAACGTACGAGAAACTAATGACCAGTTGAAACTGTAAGTGAATGTGTATGAACATCTCCCTATTCCTGGTTCTTATTTGGTAAATATACCAAACAGAATTAATATATAAAGAACTCGATTTTACGAAACGGTCTTGGATCGGGCTCCTGTAGATTTTAACGCAGAATTAAAATTTTGTTGAATTGTCTAATATTTTGTTTATTATGTTGTTATTGCAACATACACGCAGACATGATAAAACTAATGTAAATAATTGTAAAACTGAAATAATGTTATATGATAGCTTCTATTGGTGCAAAAACTACATATAGATAGATCTACATCATAATGTTAAGCGGTGTACCGAAAACAAAAAGGAATCAAAATCAACTTTAAATCATAGGACCCAAAATCCTAATATCGCGAATTTCATTTTTATAAGTATGTGGTTTCTGTGCACGTGGAAGCCGAAAGACATAACAACATATTTTGCAATCACGATTTCTTTTTAATATAATAACTATATATGCTTACACATTAAAATACAAATTTGCCGCGTTGAATACCTACTGGCCACCAGATGATGGGTATTGGGGGCGGGGGGGGGGGGGGGGGGGGGGGTTAGTAAACGTAACCGGTATCAAAAACATTGATACATTGTGTTAGAATAAGCGCGTAATCACGATTTTTAACGTCATGTTATGTTATATAAGAATAAATAGTTTGATTATCAATTTAATCTCTCTTGATATTTAAAATAAGTTATATATGGATCGGTATACCGCTTAAAGACAGACGTTGTGCAGTATGCCATATCGGTATAGGCGATGAATTCCATTATCTATCAGAATGTAATGTTTTTAGCCAACTAAGACAACAATATATAAAACCGCTTTATTATAGATCGCTTAACATAATTTTTATTTTTTAATGAATATTAATGAATAAATCAGAGTATATAAAAAATGCATTTTTACTTATTTATTTCTACACTTATTCAAGTGATAATATTTATATTTATTTGTTAACAAATGTATATAAAAATAAGTGAATACGTGTGTTAAATGGTTCCAGTCATAAAAGTACTATTGGCAGCACTTTGTTGTATGTTGTAACAGAGCCTCATTCCTGTATCTGTATTATTGTTTTCTCCTCATGTGTACATTATAAAATGTATTGAGTGTACGAATAAACTTGGTAACCTTTTAAACTTGGTATAAGTCACTGCAAACTGTTGTCTCCGAGAAGAAAGAACATATGCCCATTAGATAAGTCGTCATAGACCCTTTATCAAACATTTATTTATAACAATTAACTCGTTAGTTAAGTATTTGTTGTTTTTTTGTGTATTTCCAAATGTCCGCAGTCCGCAGTCCTTGCCGTTTAAACAGTCACAAAACTGATCTGCAGACGCAGCACTTCATTTATTTAACGTTAACTAAACTTTTTGGTACCGCAGTGAATGTTTTATTTACCAAAGTTTGCAATCACCATTCGGAATTCTTTTAGTTGCAAGTCTTATTAAGTATTACACTCGGCCTGTTCTCAGGCCACTTCCTGATCAAAGACATTACCAGAAAATTTCATTTTTAAACAATTAAATAACTGACCTACGTACACTACAATACATCTACTAAACGTTAACTATCCTTATTTGAACCCCAGTCATTAATTATGTTTCTTGATTTCAACCTACAAATAAATTTTCTTTGGTTTCAATTCTTACATATATCAAAATCGATGAGTTAATATTTTTCAAAGTAAACTAATCAAGTTAAGCACGAACGAATGCATTTTCAAATCAAGACAAGTTACAAGGACAAAATGATAAATATATAACACAATTTTAGAGAAGCTTATGTCAATAAATAATATTGATCAAATACCTAAATATCTTGCTCTGTTTGAACAATTTCATCAAGTAGCAATAAAAAGGTTATCTTGAACGCACTTTAATTTTGGTCATTGTAAACATAACAACTGTTCATAACAACGAGGTATTTCAAAAAGGAAGAGAAAATATTCCTAGTCAAGATGGCGACCAGTGGAGGGGAGGACTTTATGTCTGATGAAATAATTATCAATAAATGCTGTGTTTGTGCAAAGAAAAACAAGAGAACTGAGGCAGCTAAGTATTGTGTGGAATGTAAAGACTACTTTTGTAAACAATGTGTCGACATTCACGCCGTGTTTCCAGCGCCGAGAGACACAAGCTGCTGGATAAATCCGATTTTAAATCCGTAAGGTCAGGAGCCGGATCTCTGCCGAGTTATCCGACACAGCGATGTGACCAGCACAAATCCGAGGTACTAAACATGTACTGCCAAGACCATGACGAAGTGGCGTGTGCGACGTGTATTGCTCTTAGTCACAGGTATGTCGAAGAATGAACAAAATAAGTTTTTACCTAAACATACTACCATAATCAGGTCATTTAACATTTTAATAAAAAATCTGTTAATCTGTTAAGAGGTTGTTTAAGTTTACAGACATGTTTAAGCTTAAAGGATGAAGTTGTAAAACAAGAAAATAAGGTATTTCTGTAGAAAGGTTGACTGTTTTCAGAGGTCGTCTGAATATGTGCAGATATTTTCTTTTTATATTAGTTTGAGATTTGTAATGGTTAACACCCACTAAACATCCCATCGATAAAATTCGAACAGTCTGTGACCAAGACACTGTGTGTGCACTATGCTTAATATCCCGTACGAAATAGTATTGTATAACCATCGCCACAGTTCGATAAATTTAAACATTCAAGTGCGCTAAATTACAAAAGAGTTTGTTAAAAAAGTATCAGATGCCTCATTAATATTAAGTCATTGTTATTGTAGTTAATTAAATTAATTAAATCAGTGCAAATGCTAAGCAAAGTTGTTAATGACGTATTAATGGCTTTCACTGTAACAGTAAAATTGTATTTGGTAAACTGATACCTGTTTTAGCCTTAATCTCATTTTTTCTGCTGATCAGTTTCATTCGAAAATAGTATTTTCCTTCTTTTTTCCTTTGTACACAGAGCCTAATTTCATTTTCGCATTGTTCTTCATTTTTAATAAGAAAAATAATGATTTTTCTCCGTCCGCCGCCCACATCCCCATCCATCAACAAATGCGAAATAAAAACATTAGTAAATTTAAATGACTGACAAATCAGATTGAACTTTAAAGTTAATTAATGTATTCCATGTAAAGCCAACAGCAGGCTCGAGCAGAAATTTACGTGTAAATTGTCTACATTTTTTCCTATAGATCGGTTAATGTGTATAATTGTCTACCTTAACATCCATGTTCAACGCTTATATTGGAAATTAAATAATTCTTTTTTACAGGTCATGCAGAAACGTATATTCGATTCCAGATAACGTTGACAATTTGTACAAAAAGTCGGAATACAGTCGCGTGGAACACAATATCAAGTTGTCAAAAACACAGATTGAAGATGTCAAGAAAACACAAGAAACGCATATTAAAGCGTTAAAGAATTCTCTGAAGACAGCCGTGGATTCTGTCAAAACCTTCAAACAAGAGTTACAAACCTTGTTTGACAAAATTGAACAGCAAACAGTAACAGAGTTGAAGAAAGAATATGATAGAATTGAAAAATCCCTGGAAGAAGAAATCAAGGAAGCTGAAAAACAAATGGATGCCCTAAATAAAATGGCTGCCCAGCTAAAACATGCGGAAGGAAACAAGTCGCAGGAATTCGTCTGCGTTAAAACGTATGACAAGCTCACCAAAATGAATGAAGAAAAAAACAAACAACATATTACATCGGATGAAACAGTCATGTTCACGGCTGAACAGAGTATAAAGTCATATCTACAGCAACTGAAAGTATTTGGAAAGGCAGGATGTACGAAAACGGCTGTTCAAAAGAGACAACAGGCCTCGAAAGCCGAGTCATTAGCTCCCGTCGACGCTGTGCTGGACACCAGACTTTACACAGTATCAAAACAGAGGGAAATAAATGTGAAGGTTCGGGATGACAAGGAAAATTGTGATATTACTGGTTCCTGTATCACTGATGATGGTGTGCTTCTTCTGGTGGATCATGCTAACAAGAACCTTAAACGCGCGGACTTGTCTACAGAGACAGTAACAGATTACCTCAGCTTGATAACTTATCCTTTCGCTGTCTGTCAGGTCAGCAAGATAGAGGCAGCTGTCAGTCTGGACAATAAAACTGTGCAGATCGTGTCTCTGGGCAATAAGATTGCTGCCACTCGTACTTTTACATTTGAACATTACTGCTGGGGCCTGGCTTACAGCAATGGCAAACTGTATATACCTGACTGTGATGAATCAGTATACATCAGTAACATGAATGGTAAGCAGCTGCGGAGAGTAACTAAAGACGCCTCTGGTAAAAATATATTCCATTACAACAGTCACATTGCAGTAAGTGCTGAAGGAGGCAAAGTGTTTGTGGCTGATCATAATAATGGTTTGATAACGCTTGACAATCAAGGAAATTATCGGTCCACTTTAAATAAGAGTGATATCTACAATTTGAAATTGTGGGGAGTGTGCACCGATGATAAAAATGTATATGTATGTGGTGATGGTACTAACAACATCGTCCAGTTAACACGAGACTGCAAATTTATTGCACCGATAGGACCTGTTGGGTCACCTGACACTACATGTTATTCAATATGTATAGATTCTCAGAAATCTAGATTATACGTAACCAAAAGTGGCAGCGATGCGATTACTGTGCTAGAGCTTGTGTGAGAAACACTGATATCGATGGCATTAAATACAAATATTTCAATGGAATATATTTTAATAATTTTCAAGTTAAAATAGTCACAAAAGTCAGTTAACTTTTCATATTAACATATAAATTGTAAAATGACTACATGTATATGACAGATTAAGGATCGGACCTAATGCGGTGATAAAGTTGATGTTAGTTTAGTAGACAATCACGTTATACTATGCTAACAATAGTATTCGTCGTCAGTTGAAAATGAATTTCAACTTTGACATTGATTTTAATATAAAAAATGGATTTAACCGTTTGCTGAAAGTGTATACAAAAATATAAATGAAAACTATAATAGTTAATTAGATTTTAATAACGCAAAAAACGACTGTCCTTCACAATGGCGTTAATGACGTCAAATCAATGACGTTGACGTAAAAAATATGTCGAGTACCAAACTTTAGGAAAAAAATACCCTTGAACTAAAATCATAGGTACTAAAACGAGCCTTTCTGGAAACTACAAGAATCAAACATTCATCTCCCGGATCAAACTGAACCCCATGTTTGGGATGTGCTAATATTTGTACTGTTAACGTTTGTGTATACTGTAACCATAGACAAATTTCAACAGAATTGGCAATATTTTTAAAATCTGTCATTTTTGGTGACTTTCATAGTTCCATTTTCTTGTATTTCAAATTCCAAGGACATTCACATAACTCGGTGATCATTTATTTTGACTGTGTTACTTTGACTCATATAATAACAATGTCAAGTTCGTGTAGGCCTATAGTAAGATGGGTAGAAATCAATCTTACATAAAATTATATTTAAATTATGGAAAGAGGGCATGTGGCCGAAAATGTGAAATGTCCGAACATTTGGAAAAATAAGTACGAGGTTTACAAAGAAATATAAATTTACGCTGTTTAGTTAGAATAAAGTCAAAAATAAAATATCTTTGTCCCATATTAATAATCAGTTACCTAAGCCTAGTATTAGGTAATAGAAGTCAAGTATTACCATGATAATAACTATAACCGTTATCTGCATTTTATCAGTCCAAACACTTTAAAAATTCAATATCCAACTTATTTACGAAAGTCGATAACAACCTAGTTACAAAATAAAAACACCGTATTGCAGTGAGCAAGACTTGCAATTTTATTGGAAGACACAGTTCCTCACTTAAAACCTTATATGCACAGCCATCTTGATCATGCTGCATATTCTAAAATTTCTTATTAAATGTGCTAGAAAATTCGTCATAGGTATGCAGGTCGCCCAGGTAAAACTCCAGACTGGCTCCCGTCCCTATTTTCTGTAATATATTCCCCTGCCATCCACGAATTTTACCAAGAAAATTAACTCTGACATGCACTTAATTATTCTGCTTTTATCTCCCTTAGCTCTAAAAACCAGTTCGACAGAAATTAGAAAAGAAAGTAAGAACTGAAATAAACCGAAATATTTGTAAAAATATTATAGAAAGTTAAAAAAAACATCTAGCCGGGTACCATTCTAGTAAAACCTCTATCTTAAGAAGGAACCGTGTATCTGTAGCAAATGCACGAAATTCTATATATTTGCGTTCTTTTCAGAACATAATTTCTCAGACTATTACTCAGAATATTGGAACTACGATTTGTGTCCAAGTTTTGCAAACTGATTAGACGTAAACACTATTAAGTAACGAGATACATATTTGACTAAATAAAATAATGATTGTTATATCTCTATTAATTTGAATAGCTATAATTGTTAACTTGTTAACAGTAAAAATTAATTTTCAATACCGACACGCGGGTTATATCTCCCGCGATTTTGTGCTACAGAACATGAATACAACTATGTACCGTAAAGAACTTCAAATTAACTTAAGATATAAGTAACATAATATAATACTTGCGTATACGTAATTATTAATCCTTTCACACTGATATTAACATGAAATATTGGTGTGGTGTCAGTACAGATAGACACAGACTGTTTGAGTGCTGCGTTAAAACAACGAACATCATTCTCTTAGAATAGGATTAGCGAACAGTCGGACAATTTCAAACTTACAGACTGAAGCTGTTAGTGTACTTAGACTATCAGACCAGAAAATTCTTTGTTACAAATGGTAGCAGTGATGTTGTTACCGAATTTGACATAGTGAAAACGACTTAACAGTCGGACAATTTCATATCACACACCGCCGCTTTCAATGTGCTTTGAACATCGAAAAAGATTTTCAAGACTGTTGTGTTACAACTGGGAACAGTAATGATATTATCCTGTTTGACAGTGACAATGATTTTATGTACAGTGGTGTGCTAATTATCCATTTACTCCATGGATTATCATTGCGGTCCATGAGCGAACAGTGCACGGCATTTCATACCCCTTTACTCCATATATACTGTGTTTTATCGCGTTCTAGATCAGCCGGCACATCCAATTTGTGTCAGATGATGAAAATGTTTTGATCATTAATTTGTTTAATGTAATAATTGTAAAACGTAAATCATAAATAAAAGTTTCATTCCTAAAGTAATTATAGATGTGGTTTGAACATCAAAAAAGAATATCAAGACTGTTTTGGTACAACTAGGAACAGTAATGATATTATCTTGTTTGACAGTGACAATGATTTCATGCACATTGGTGTGCTAATTATCCATTTACTCCATGGAATACTATTGTGATCCACGACCGAACAGTGCACGGCATTTCATAACCCTTTACTCCATGGAATATCATTGTTATCCATGAGCGAACAGTGCACGGCATTTCATAACCCTTTACTCCATGGAATATCATTGTTGTCCATGACCGAACAGTGCACGGCATTTCATAACCCTTTACTCCATGGAATATCATTGTTATCCATGAGCGAACAGTGCACGGCATTTCATAACCCTTTACTCCATGGAATATCATTGTTATCCATGAGCGAACAGTGCACGGCATTTCATAACCCTTTACTCCATGGAATATCATTGTTGTCCATGACCGAACAGTGCACGGCATTTCATAACCCTTTACTCCATGGAATATCATTGTTATCCATGAGCGAACAGTGCACGGCATTTCATAACCCTTTACTCCATGGAATATCATTGTTGTCCATGACCGAACAGTGCACGGCATTTCATAACCCTTTACTCCATGGAATATCATTGTTGTCCATGACCGAACAGTGCACGGCATTTCATAACCCTTTACTCCATGGAATATCATTGTTATCCATGAGCGAACAGTGCACGGCATTGCATAACCCTTTACTCCATATATACTGTTTTAGATCAGCCGGCACATCCGTGTCGTGTCAGAAGATGGAAATGTTTTGATCATTATTTATTTTTTTTAATGTAGTAATTGTTAAACGTAAATAATGTTATATAACTTCTATTCCTAAAGTAAGTATAGATTATCAAAACAGATTGTACGCGTGGAACCAGGTATTTGAGACGAAATTGAAACAAAAAAAATCAAGTCAATAAAATATTTTGAGCAAAATATTTTCTTAACGCGATGTTAATGAAAATACAAAATTTGATTATCGGTTTAAACCATTTGGATGTTTGGTTTATTTTTCTGTAACTGTTGTTCCTAAGCAGGTAACACTAAGGCGATTTTTAGTCTTCAGTCACTTCAGTTGTCTCCGAGAAAACAGTACACACGGCCGGTACTTCATAAAGCATTTCTTTATAACAGATTAGCTGATTATTTGTGGGTTTTTTCGTCGTTTTAACAATAAAAACAGATCTATATGCGCAAAAATAAATATAATTAACCTTCACCCCGATGATTGTTGTATTAACCAACATTTATTTTGCATTATTAGTCAACGTTGTTTATGCTTATTGCTTTAAACCTACCTAAGAATAAATTTAATTTGACTTCCTCCATTTATCAAAACTAAGAAAAAGAACTTTTTTTTCAAGATGAAATAAACACGTTGGTCACGAACGGATTCGATTAAAAATCAAGTTTAGATAAAAGGAAAAAGGATAAACATACCAATGATATTTAAGAG
>JAZAYU010000497.1:0-68636 GCA_038501625.1 Corbicula japonica | reverse complement strand
GACAAGACTGTACGCAAAGTTGCAGTACTTCAATGTCAGACTGTACGAACAGTTGCGATCATAAGTGCATCATATACTGATCAACTGAAAAGCATCAATGAAGCAAGAACTTGTTAAAGGAATCAATCAAAGGAATCAACCAAATCTAATGTATTATTTATCAAAAATAAAACCTTATAAAAAAATTATGATAACATTTTAGAACTGACAAGCAGGTTTTGAGCTATAAATTAATAGGTTTTTTACTCTGATTTACTGTTGAACCATATGAACGAATTGGTACACTTTGCAAATAAGACGTCGATAATTGCTAGAAATCCTAAATCCCCTGATTGTGACATTAAATAAAACCTAGTATAAACCTGCTGAAATCCCTGCTGGCAAAAATATACATTATATACAAATATTATCCAATAGCATAAAGACTTGAACAATCTGGTCTTTGACAGAAAAATTCCATTAAGTGGTTTCAGATTTTTGAAATCCACCACTTCGTGACTGAGTTAAGTAAGTCTACAATTACGTCTGCAACTGCTAAGAATTTCATGTTGAAGGTCGTTAAAATGTCGAGTTGGATTTCATTTTGGCCGACTTTCATTGGTAGATTTCAGGGATTATGTTAATCTGATTGGAGCATTTTATGAAATCTTTGGAAACTATGGTTGAAGTACTAACGCGTATTTGTCCAGCTATATTATGGCTTATACTGTTCGCACTTCAGAGAATAAATGAAAACATTACAGCGGGCCTCTACATATCTTACACGGTCTTACCACTGATATAGCTCGGTTGGACTATAGTCGTTTTTTTCACGCCTCCTTTCATGAAGAGCTAACAAGAGATTTAAAAACAAATCTGAATTTGAATCAGAAGCCAAGATCAGTTATTTGTTTATACAATTGTATTATTAAAAGAATAAGCAAATTTGTTGAAAAATATGCATTTTTCAGATTCTCGTGCAAGAATTATTAAGGTTAACAGAAGCTAAAATGATAACCTGTGGATATAATCAGAAAACATTAACTGGAACTATAAATTGGTAATGATCTGTTTGACAACTATGCGTACAGATGTTAGGCATCTGTTAACAACTAACGATCGCGTACAGTTGCAACTATGCGTACAGTCTTATCATTTACAGTGACATAAAGAAAGTATCATTTTCTCGTTGCTAGGTCGTTTAAACTCAGGTCAACGAAGTACACAAGTTGAATAAATGAATCTTCTCCCATACCAACACAAATATGGTCCAAATTATATTTACACAAAGAAATTTGAACCCAAAATGTCCCGTTTTGTTCAATGTTTTGCTCCTATTTTCACTGATCGAGTTGGGAACGATGATGGATTATAAAAATACTAACCATTCCTTTAAGTCTATATGATCACAGCAGGACTAACAGTTAACGTTGTACGTACCACAGGAATATTTTTGTCCAAATGCACATTAAATTTGGTTTATTTACCAATAAATAAAGCGATGTCGCAGTTTTTTCTCTAAGCAACTATGTGATCATCAGCGTACAGATCAGCAACTTCCGTTTCGCTTAACTGTACGCTTAGACACTGTGGTAAAGATAACACCAAGGTCATACAAATACGGCGGCAGCGCATAGCCAGCCATGCAAGAGACAGACACAGTTCATACCATCCATATCCCGAGAAATAGGATTGTTCCAGTAAGCCTATATACTGTCACCCACAATGGTTGACAATCTGCATGATTTGAAATTAGCATATTACCATCAAGGGAGGTAATTGAAACTGATAATTACATGTTGCCTTGAAGAGGTTATTCCAACCTGCCCCCAGGTACACGAATACGAACATTAAACTCAAAGTCGCAGGAATCTGTATCATGATATATGTGCACCCGAGTCTGTCTTACTGGCTCGTCTTACTTAACGACGCCGCCGCCGATTACAATGACAATGGCAAGGGACGGTAACAAATCATGTAACAAATATGTTTGAATGAAATAGAAACGAATATTTTCGGTGTATTTTACACAGCGCTTAATGTCTGGCTTATTAAGTTGTTTTTTTTTCAAATCAAAAGAATCACTTCATTATCGAAATACGCTCAGAATTTCACAAGCACTACTTCTGTTCAGTACGTTGTATTCTTCCGCTCGCCAACTTCCGGAATATTTTGAAATTCGTCCGTCGAATTCTCTCCATAAAGAAGCTGACATTGCTGTTTTTTCGGTGTTTTCGTAGCTAAGTAGATAATAATGACCAGCAGAATTATGATAAGAATAAACATAGTTATTCCAGCTATGCGGTGCATAACCGTTTTGTCGACTTCATAGTTTTTCACGTGACGATTACCGGAAGTTTTAAACAAGGACGGATTTGGAGCCTGAAAATAAAAACAGTGGAAACAGTTGTACAAAGTGATATGTTACTAGTAATGTTTCAGCATCAATTAGGAATTGATTTTTTTTTGCATACTTTTGTGTATGAATGGTCAGAATATTCACACATAATTTGCATACCTTTTGTTAAAATTAGATGATAACATTTTGACAATTCATACATGGATGAAACGCAAAACGAAAACGAAACCTCGTTCTTAAAATTATAACCTTCGACATTGTTTTCTAGTTAAGGGCTTACCACACTCCTCCCAAGCACGTTCATCGATAATTTTATTTTTATCGATGAACGTGATTGGGAGGAGTGTGGTAAGCCCTAATTGAAAATGTGATATTTAAATAATGATAAAGGTACTTTTAAAGCCACTGGATTCGCCAAATGTTTACGATTTCAGACCGAATTTGAAATAAATGCTAAGTTTATTATTTTGGTAACTACACTGTTCAATGTAACTACACTATTCAGTAAGTAACTCTTCGAATGTTTTGATCTTAGTTTCGTTTTAGACCTCAATATTTTACCTCAAATGCAGACACTCTTGGTGACGGATTTGCCTCAGAGACGACGGAGAATCTCGGCCTTCTCCCTGTTGACCACCTGCAAACGTAAATCATATACAGGTACCGGTAGAATATGACTAAATTAACATTGTACAAAATGCTCGAACATCGTTGCTTGTTAAGATTTGGAACTTGCAGCCGGTCTGAGCTGTTATTATTCCAGATGACGACCACAAACATCAGTACTTCAAGTTTTGATCCTGGTATAAGAGTCGATGACTGTCATGTGTCGTGTGAAGCGAACCATTATAAATAAACGAACATCAATACACAGAGTTACCTACCTTGGTGGTCTGACTTTTCTTTCGTCATCACTAGAGTCTGAATCATCGTCCTCTTCCGGAATACCTTCTTCGGGAAACGTTGGTGTGTACTTTGTCACTTTGGCCGACGACGACATGGTTAAACTCACTATGTGTACCTCGGTGACATTTCACTCTATTCTAAACATCATATGAAGCTTTTAGGTTTAGAAAAACGAAGTGATGTTTTAAGTTTCCTCACAATTTCTTACTCCCGTTTATTTACAGACAGAAGCGTTTCTTTGTTTCTTCGCAAATTCTCACTCTCATTCATTTACTAAAAGAAGCGTTGTTTATGTTTCCTCGAAATTCTTATTACGGGTCATTTAAATAGGCACACACCTTAGTCCAGTTATATTAAATACCTGTTATTAATTATAATTACAGAACGGCAGCGAGTTTTTCATTTGCACAGAATTTATTATGTATTTAGTTTATTTAATAAGAAACACCCAATTATAACATACGATTAACTGTTGCATTAAAATATTTAGACATATTTCGATATCCAATGACCTAAAGAAATTCATATGCAAATACATTCCATTGAATCAGGGATATGAAGTCATCTATGAAGGAGGTAAATACAAGTAATGCGGTAGAGTTATATAAAGAGTAATGTAACACTGTTGAATAGTTACCCCAGGTCGCAAGATCGTTAAACTGAGAATGGAAACCAGTCTCAAATCTCAAGCATCTGCTTGGCTGAAATGGCGACTTGTCGTCATTGCAGCCAATCAGATCTTTTCGATTTGAGACTGGTTTCTAAGCTCAATTTATAAACTTCAGCACAGGTCAATATTCGTTGATTTGAAAAGTAATAGAGTTCGATTTTTAATTTTGGTAAGAGAGTACATGTGTATTTTTATAAAAAACAAACGTTTTTTTTTAGCGTTTTATCTTTAAAGTGGTTATGACATGTTACGTGCAATGCCTATGTTTAAAGTCATTAGTAAGAAAATAAGGTTTAGGAGACTGATTCAAATAAAACCGCGAATTCAAATTTATGATACTTACCATGCTGAAATAAGATAGCTTACTTAAGGATTTAATTAATGTTTTATTGCATTTATCAGGGTAGGTAAAACATTTAGGTTGTTTTAAGTATTGAGAAGGTCGAAATCTGAACTGGAATATTTTTACTAGAAGTCTAAGATAAGAGTAAAATATTTTAGTGTTTATTTTTCCTTAATTTTAGTAATAAAAAAGAACAATTTAAATGTACTTATAATCAAGTATTATATTATGTTAGTATGTCTAAAGTTTATTTGAAGTTCTTTACGGTACACAGTAAAGCAAAGAATATATGTCTTAATGTCTTGTAGCACAAAAATGCGAAAGGATTTGTGCGAGTAACTGGTGAGTTAAGTAAGGTGGTAGTACGCGGGAGATATAACCCACATGACGGTATTGAAATTCTATTTCTTACTGTTAACAAGTTTACTAGTATAGCTATTCAAATTAATGGAGATATAACAATCATTAACTTATTTTGTAAGATGTAATAGTCTTAATAGTGTTTACGTTTAATCAATTTGCACAACTTGGACACAAATCGTAGTCCCAATATTGGGATTGGACTGAGAAATTCTGTTCCGAAAAGAACGCAATAATATAGATACACTGTACAAGATGCCCCCTTTCCCGTGACGTGCCCCATTTCTGTCGAACAAGTTCTGAGAGCTAAGGTTAAAACAGAAATAATGAAGTGAAAGCCAGTGAGTTAATTTTCTTGGTAAAATTAGTGGACGACAGTGGAACATATTACAGAACATAGAGACGGGAGCCAGTCTAACACAAATCATGCCCACTGCGATACAGTGTTTTTATTTTGTAACTAGGTTCGTAACGACTTACTTAAATAAGTTGGATACTGAATGCTTTACTAGGTGGTTGAACTGATAAGATGCAGATAACCGTTATAGTTGTTATCATGGTACATGTCATACTTGTCTTCTATTACCAAATACTTGGCTTAGATAACTGATTATTAATATGGGACAAAGATATATATAATTTTTGACTTTATTCTAACTAAACAACGTAAGTTTATATTTCTATGTAAACCTCGTACTTATTTTTCCAAATATTCGGGCATATCACATTTTCGGCCACATGCCCTCTTTCAATAATTAAAATATAATTTTATGTAAGCTTAATTTCTATCCATCTTCATACAGGCAGGCCTACACGAACTTGACATTGTTATTATATAAGTCCAAGTAACACACACTCAAAATAAATGATCACCGAGTTATGTCAATGTCCATGGAATTTGAAATACAAGAAAATGGAACTATGAAAGTCACCAAAAATGACAGATTTTAAAAATATTGCCAATTCTATTGAAATGTGTCTATGGTGACAGTATGGTTACAGTATACACAAAAGTTAACAGTACACATATTAATTAGCACATCCCAAACATGGGGTTCAGTTTGACCCTGGAGATTAATATTTGACTCTTGTAATTTCAAAAAGTCTCATTTAGTACCTATGATTTTAGTTCAAGGGTCATTTTTTCCTGAAAGTTTGGTACTCGACATATTTTACGTCAACGTCATTGATTTGACGTCATTAACGCCATTGTGAAGGACAGTCGTGTTTTGCGTTATTCAAATCTTCCAAAAGGGAAGTCAGTTATATAAATTATAAATAATAAAGAGTGTATATTAGTTAATCTTATTAACTTTTATAATTTTATATTTTTATTTTTGACTACACTTTCAGCAAACGGTTAAATCCATTTTTATATTAAAATCAATGTCAAAGTTGAAATTCATTTTCAACTGACTACGAATACTATTGTGAGCAATGTATAACGTGATTGTCTACTAAACTAACACCAACTTTATCACCGCATTAGGTCCGATCCTTAATCTGTCATATACATGTAGTCACTTTACAATTTATATGTTAATATGAAAAGTTATCTGACTTTTGTGACTATCTTAACTTGAAAATTATTAAAATATATTCCATTGGGATATTTGTACGTAATGCCATCGATATCAGTGTTTCTCACACAAGCTCTAGCACAGTTATCGCATCGCTGCCATTTTTCGTAACGTATAATTTAGATTTCCGAGATTCAATACATATTGAATAGCATACATTGCCGGGTGACCCAACAGTTGCTATCGGTGCAATAACTTTGCAGTCTCGTGTTAACTGGACGATGTTGTTAGTACCACCACCACATACATATACATTTCTATCATCTGTACACACTCCACACAATTCCAAATCGTGGATATCGCTTGTATTCAAAGTGGTCCGATAATTTCCTTGATTGTCAAGTGTTATCAAACCTTTATCACGGTCAGCCACAAACACTTTATCTCCTTCAGGACTGACTGCAATTTGTCTGTTGTTATAAATATATCCTTACCAGAGGCGTCTTTAGTTACTCCCTGCAGCTGCCTACCATTCATGCCACAGATGTATACTGATTCACCCCTGTCGGATATATACAGTTTGCCATCGCTGTAAGCCAGGCCAAAGCAGTTATGTTCAAATGTGAGTCTACGAGTGGCAGTAATCTTATTGCCCAGAGACACGAGCTGTACAGTGTTATTGTTAAGACTGACAGCTGCCTCCATCTCGCTCACCTGACAGACAGCGTGAGGCCGAGATATCAAGCTGAGGTAATCTCTAACTGTCTCTGTAGTCAAGTCCACGCGTTTAAGCTTACTGTTTAGATAGTCCACCAGGAGAAGCACACCATCATCAGTGATACATGAACCAATAATATCACATCTTTGCTTGTCTTTCTGAACTTTCACATATATTTCCCTCTGTTTTGATACTTTGTAAAGTCTGGTATCCGGTATAGCGACAACGGGAGATAATGGTTCGGCTTTCGAGGCTTGTGGCCTAATTTGAACTGCTGATTTCGTACTTCCTGCCTTTCCAAATACTTTCAGTTGCTGTAGATAAGACTTTATACTATGTTCAGCTGTGAATATGACTGTTTCATCCGATGTAATATGTTGTTTGTTCTTTTCTTTATATATTTTGGTGAACTTGTCGTACGTTTTAACGCAGACGAATTCCTGAGATTTGATTCTTTCCGCATGTTTTAGCAGGACAGCCATTTTATTTAGGACATCCACTTGATTTTCATCTTCATTGATTTCTTTTTCCAGGGATTTTTCTATTCTGTCATATTCTTTCTTCAACTCTGTTACTGTTTGCTGTTCGATTTTGTCCAACACGGTTCGTAACTCTTGTTTAAAGGTTTTGACAGAATCCACGGCTGTCTTCAGAGAATTCTTTAACGCTTTAATATGAGCTTCTTTCGTTTTCTTGACAAATTCAATCTGTGTTTTTGACATCTTGATATTGTAGTTCACGCGACTGAATTCCGACTTTTTGTACAGATTGTCAACATTATCTGGAATATAATATACGTTTCTGCATGACCTGTAAAAAAGAATAATTTATTTACCAATATTAGCATTGAAAATGGTTGATAAACAAGTATTTACATTAACCGATCTATTGGAAAAATTGTAGACAATTTGCACGTAAATTTCTGCTTGAACCTGCAGCACCTGCTGTTAGCTTTGCATAAAGAAGGTTAATTAACTTTAAATAAACTTCTATCTGATTTGTCAGTCATTTACTAATGTTTTTGGGAGTGGGGGCGGGCGTGCGGGCGGGCGGGGAAAAATCATTGATTTTCCTTTTAAGAGCCTGTGTCACCAACCATTGAGCTTCGGCTATATATAGGTTGGAAACTCAAAAAAAAATATATATATTTTGTGTAAATAATTAATCTATATCAACTTCCAAGTTATTTTTTGTGTGGCATATTTGTCAGAAAGTTGTTATTGCCATGGCAACCAACAGTTTTTCCATGTATAACAGCATTTACCTACAGCCCTCTTTTAGAGAGAAACTGGCAAAATGGATTTGCAATAGAAAGCTTTTATGTGAATTGCTCTTAACCATTTTATTGATCAAAAGAGATGATAGCATTGCCAACTTTACTCATTTCTTTAATGTTTGTAAATGTTTAAACCCTCATCTGGTAGGGATAGCCATTAGTTTTTTTTTGTTAAAATTCACATGAAATTTTCTCAACCCAGCAACCATATCCAGGCTATTTATTGATACTGCCCAAAACAGCATTCTTTCTTCTTCAATAATCACTAATAAAATCGGGGAGCAATTTTAGTACAATAAAGAATCAAAGTACTGAAAGTACAGAAAACCAGCGAAGCGATTTTGCTTATTGAGAATAACCAGTGCCATGATTCTCATACATGTATCCATTTACGAAAAAGCAAAAAAAAAACTTGGTTCACTTGCAAAGAACTTCCTCTTGTCTAAATGATAGTGGAAATAAGGGTTTCCATGTTTTATCTGGATGAAGGCTTCTGTTAACCCTTTACTCCATAGATATACCTTCATAGCTTGTGCGAACAGTTTAGATCCATATCAGCTGGCACATCTGTGCGATCTGATTAGGATTTAAACTGTTCGCTTTTATGATCATTTTTTTCTGACCAGTAATCACAAATTTTAGATCCAGATCAGATGGCACTATTGTGCCAGCTGATCGGGACCTGAACTGGGGTAACCTATGTGATGAAAGGCGTATATATTGAGTAAAGGGTTTTAAGAAAAAAATTATAATAGTGAAATCTGTGTACTGACATCCCAAAGACATAATGAACACGAAAAAATGATATAAAAAGTGAGACCCCATCGATGGGAAAGTTTATGCAGTTATTTGAAATAAGAAATATATAACTGTTTCCTTCATTGTGAAAAATCGCGGACACGGACAATGTTTGACCATTGTTGCACCGCACCGATCAAGTCCTAGAAATATGAACCGCACCGATTTTACATTTAATCAAACTGTCGTACAGATGAATTTGACCATTGATGCACCGCACAGGTTTTATCCTATCAACATGACGTAGGTAACAGGAAACTTGGGGACTACTTTACTTACTCTGATTACTCTGAAATGCGTAAATCGCCGTTTGCCAGTTGGTTTCATACCGATTTCAGAATTGTGATTAGTAAAACCAGCTTCGCTGGTTAAAAAGTAAAGAAGGTACTAAAATGTGCCTGACGTCCTTAATTTCCACTGAGTTACTTTCCTTTCCAGCTCTTCTAAAATAAACAAAGTTTCCGAAATGGCACATTGTTTATCTTTTGGAATTTCTTAAGGTGGTATAATTTGTCACAATAAACTAATAAAGTTGGGGGGGGGGGGGGGGGGGGGGAGTGTGGTTTCCTATTTTCATAAAATTTCATGTTATTTAATAATTTAAAATATTCTTATTACTTTAGATATCATTTATAGGGCAACTCGTATAAATGTTACAGGTCAATCAGGAATTATAAAAAATAGAAATATGAAACAAATTCTTTTCCTTGAGTGTAGCCTTATTGCCGGGAGTCCAAACTTCCAAATTATTTACTATAGTATTAAACTACAGTCACAGGAAGGTTGTCTATATCAAGGTTAACAATGTCTTAGAATTTAGTTCAATAAACTTTACTAAAACAATAGCAAAACAAGTTTCTCCCAGTGACTTCAAAAGGAAAATTTGAAATTCATGTTTGCATTGTTTATAACTATTGTTCTAGTAAAGTTTATTGAACTAAATTCTAAGACATTGTTAACCTTGATATAGACAACCTTCCTGTGACTGTAGTTTAAAACTATAGTGGATAATTTGGAAGTTTGTACTCCCGGCAATCAGTGAGAGAAATTGTTTCATATTTCTAATTTTTTATAATTCCTGATTGACCTGTAACATTTATATGCCCTATAATTGATATCTGAAGTAATAAGAAGATTTATAATTATTAAATAACATGACATTTTAGGAAAATAGGAAACCACACTCCCCCCAACTTTAACAGTATATTGTGACAAATGATACCACCTTAAATCAATGGAAGACAATACTTACTGGGAAAATGATGGAAAACAAGCAGATTGTGCATCTTAAGAACTGCAATTGTACAGTTAGTCAACCAGTTCCGGTTAATTCATATATTCGTTGTAATAAAATTTACTAAAAGCATTAATCAGAACTTTGTTTGTTGTTTCACATTTAGCAAAATATCTTACCTAAATGATGCTGAATTTTTTTTAGTCTCCGCATTTATTTACTTTAAAACATGTAGCATTGATTTATAGACTAATTTAAACCAGTTCCGGTTAATTCAATCTGTTCCAGTTAATAATTGGTACACATGTCTCAGAGTGAATTTTGACTGTCTAATTTGACAGCTTTATGCTAGCTTTTACAAACCTAATATATTTTTACACGTTTCTGTCTAAGGGTGAAAAATATTCTTAAAGTAATGAGAAATAAATAAAATAACGCACTTAGTCTTATGCTATAATTAATTCTATTTATTACAGTATCAACAAAAGCAATTAAGAACTCGTGACTGCAAAAGTTCCATTTTAGAGTCTTCTGAAATAGCACTACGTGCATCTGATTTAACATTTAAACAATCATTTCATGTGAAAGAAATGATTAGTGCCACAACAGCGCCCCCTTTTCATGTGGATCTGGCCATGGTGGGTAGCTAGGCACTGGTGACCCATTACTTTTAGAACACTATACCATCATTGTCTTGGATATCTCTGAAGTAGGGTGCCAGCGACCTTGAGACATGACCAATATGTAAACCAGCCTATAATCTATCCTCAGTGTTTCTTTTCATCAGTTACCATTCCCAGTTTAACCTTTGAAAAGAATTCTAAAACTGGTATCCACACTATTTACTAAAATTGCGAATCACTGATCCGGAACTGGTTCAAAGGCATGCTTCTCAAAAACCTTAACCAAAACAAAATGAAAATATATATGCGCCCAATATTGCTTGTGATGATAGAGCAATGCTATGACACAACATTGCAAATCACGTTTCTACGATGTCTGGCCAATAAAGTTTGTTTTTGCGATGGATGTCACGCTTAACATCTCCGCGTTGAAAAATTTTGGACACGAGCGTCTGCAGTAGTCTTTTTTGATGTGGCGCTTGGTCGAAAGAAAATATTGGATCAAAGGTTTAAGTTCGTAAATGTTCAGTTGAAAATTTAATGCTATTCATTGCGACTTAATGAGTATTTTCACTCGTTGCACTGAAAAATTTTCAACAAGGGATAGGAAATTTAAAAGATAACCGGAACTGGTTCATAACCGGTACTAGTTGACAAACTGTACTAAATAGAGTTGTTAAAGCCTCCCCAACCTACAGAAAAGCTTTACAAGTGTGGCAGGAGTTTGGTGTTTTTATTCCAGTTGGAGGAGGTAGGTAGAAATAAAGTTATTTTCACTTCTATGAGGCAGTCAATTAATACTTTTTGAGCTTGTTTTACAAGAAATGCAATAAATAATACATATTACTTGACATGATGTTTAGTTCAACTTTTAGTTTGAGCTATGCATGTCTGTTTTGGAACACATCTAGTTTAGCGGACCCTAACACTAAAGGGCATTGCTTTTGAGAAAATTCATTGGTATCCTAGTCGTAAGTCAAACCAATTTTAATTATAATGAGTTTAAATGGGGGCTACCGCCCCCACACCCCCTTTTTTCTCGCTCTGACGCCGCTCGGCTTTTGTGTTTTGTATATCTGGGGTCCGCTAAACTAGATTCTACCCGTCTGTTTCATTACTGATGGGAGCCTATATCTAAATATAGAAAATATTGAAAATAGAAAATTTTCAAATTGTTGCACCGGTACCTTGATCTGCATTCATTGCCATTTAATGCAAAAGTACTTGGCATACATCAGTTTTTGGCTCTTGTTTTTTGGTTAGGGTAATTGATTTTCATTGCTTCTGAAAAAACTGTGCCCACTCACAGGGTACTGTGTGTATGAAAAATAATATACTGAAAGGATAAAGAAACGCAGGGTAACATTTGTTCCGATATATTAAGAACGCGTTCTCCAAATAAAGTGAAACTTTGTGTATTGAGTTATTAGGTCATGATACACCTTAACATGTGTCGAAAGTGAATAAAACTTGTCTCCACTGCCTCAGTGTAAACCGTCGTGGAGCATGAGCTTTCGAACCTGCCTATCCAATTGTTACCCTGCGTTTCTTTATCCTTTCAGTATAGTTACCACAGTGGAAAGTTACACAAACCTGACTGCATTTTTATAGTGATGCATAGATTAATGAGGTTTTATAACTCTGATGGTAATTCTAGTATTAATAATACTTGAATAGTTTTTTAATCCAAGTGTTTTTTTTTATTTTTACAGTGACCAGATAGAAATCAGAATGTACTATCATCAGTGAATACATGTGACCCAGGAGAGGTAAGTGATTTTCATTGCCTTTGAAAAAAACTTAATAATAATAATACACAATGGACATCCAGGTTCAGTATAGCATAAATACAGTTGTTGTACTTTTAATCTTGAAATTTAATAAAAAAAATATTGGAAATGATATGATTAGAATAGTAAAGACTGCCTTTGTTTTGACAGCTCTTGTAACAAAATTATCAAAGTATAAACATGTTTTAAAAAACTGTGAACACAATAAAATATTGCTATAATCAACTGTTATTAAAACTTAATTGAATTCCAAAACAAGAAAATCATTTTGACAGATAAAACTGTTTTTGTAGGTGTGAACTCAGACCACTGATACAGAGTGTGATAGCCTTTGGTTACCAGGGAGTCAGTACACAGAACAGGGAAGCCAAGATTATGAAATAGTTAAATTAGAAATATCACATAACCAGAAGAAAAGGTGAGCATTGGACAGTTCTTTGGACAGTTTCTTAGAATGTTGTGGACCAAGTCCAGTGAAAAAACAACAACAGTTTAAATAAATTGGACAGAAGATCAGCTCACATTAAAAAAGACTATCTGGCTAAAGCTTCCAAAATATTTGAACAAGTCCTTCATGTTATTCCACCAAGTCAAGAACATTTGTTGACAGAGGCATTTGTAGTTGCACAACAGATCACATAAAAACAAAATGACTAGCAAATGACAGGTGTTAATAGAGGGTAATGTTTTAGCAAGTGTAACATAGAAATACATCACTAGTGTAACATATATCTATCTTTTACAGCTCAAAACAATTTCTCTGGTTCTTTTTGTTAGTGTTTTCTTGAAGAATTGTCAATGTAGAATTTGTCATTGTCTGTTTATGTCACTATGACATGTAGTCTTGTTCTAATACTTAAACATATTTTCTAAACTTCCAATTTGGAATATAAAAGCTGTATGGGCCCAGTGTGAATAAGCAGTGAAAATAAATGTGTTAATTCACAGTTACAAAACTTGGAAATATCACTTTATTTTAAAAAAAAATCACTGGCAAGCAAAAAATAACAGTAATAATGAATGATACTTTTTCTTGCATACTAAATAAAAGTGTCAATTTGTCTATGTAGACACAGATAAATATATCTTATTCTGGTTTTTAAGGTGAAATTTAATGATTTCCTTTTAAACTAAGTCTGATTTCATGATTATGTTCAAAATGTTAAAAAGTAACATGATTTCATTAATGGCACAAAAGTCGTCTTTTACAGGCATTGCAAGACAACTTTTTAGCACTTGTGAAAGATGGTGTGCACAAATTAAATGTTAACAGCTTTCATATAAAGTCATTTCATGAATAATCAAAACTCATTAGGATACCCAGTCTTAATTGTGTCAGCAATAATGTAATAAAAATTCTTATCAAATATTTTGAGGCAATTACTTTTCACACTCCCTATGTATAACATCTTTTACCCTTTTCTCCATGTACATATATATGGGCTTTGTTGCTTGTGTAACCAATGTAGATCCTGATAAGCTGGCAAATCATTGCTGTCTGATATGGCTCAACACTGGCTGCCTCTTGATCAGAAGTTATCTAATGAATCTAAAAGCAAACTGTAGATCCTGATCAGATGGCTCAGGTATGTGAGCTGATCTGGATCTACACTATTTTAAGGTTTTATGAATATACGGACTAATTTCTGCAGGTCCAAAAGGCTTAAAAATGAGTTTAGGTAGGGCCAACAAGATACTTTTTATTTTGGTACCAAATTATAGCCTATTATATGGCCTTACAATTTAGATTGGCATGCAAAGAAAATTTTATTTTGAATCCTCGGAAAATGGTGAAAGATAACTAATGTCAAAATACACAGAAAGCAACAAAAAACTGTAAAATTTAAGATGACAAAATATGAAACTTCTTTACTTTTTTCCTTTAAACTTTGTCAAAGAAGTTGTAGGATGCAAGTTAAAGTTCAAGGTTACCAACTTTTTTTCACTGAGTTTGAAAAACATGAGTTAAGCCCCTTGATTTTATTGAAATATAATGAAACTAATGAAAATCACTAATGTTCTATTTTCTTGCTAGAAAGTTATATTTCTGGTGAATGTTTTAACTTAAAGAAAAAGATTGTAGGACGAATTCTCTGAAAAAGCTTGTTAAACACTCAGTATAACCATTCAGGGATCATTGAAATATAATGATATCTGTTTAATTTTGTACATGAGAACAAGCCTTTTATTACAAACCTGTTTGAAAAACAGGACATATTATGGAATCACCGGCGGCAGGCAGAGTCCACAAAATGTAACCAACTATCTTGTGTAGATCCAGATCAGACTGCGCTCATTTGCACAATGATCTGGATCTACACTGGTCATAAATGTGCATGCGATAAAGATGATCGAATCCAGATTTAATGTACATGAAATAATGTGCATTTTAACATTAATAGTAAACATTTGCAGTCAGCTGAATTTCAAGATTTAAACATGATTCTCTCATACAAATGTCGCTGTAAGTGGCATAATAGGTTTTAGTTTCCTAGTAATGTAAAGGAGAAAAAAAGTGTTCAAAAATTTAAAGCATGAAGTACACTGAAATTTGTTAAATTTTGTTTTAATTTCCAAGCATTTTTATAACTTTTTGAATCGATGTCTTTACAAATTTAAATGTTTAAAAAGTGGTTGCTATGGTTACATTGTCTTTATGAGGAATTCAATTAGAAAGAAGTATTTAGTTAACTTTACAACAAACATCAATATTTGTCATTTGATATAGTGTCTGTTAAAAAATTGGTTATTTGACAAAAAGAGTTTTGCAAAAACATAATATTTGATGAATTCGCCCCATTTTGTTAGTCTCATCCACATCTAAAGAAATATGCCCTTTAATTTTTAGCAGGTCAAACACCTGTTTGATTCATTTCTTAATGTCTGAACATACTACAATGTTCAATTTGAATACCAGTACAGATTTAGTTAAGAAGACAAAGAATAAGTGCAATTATTATCAAGTTAAAAATACGTTGCTATGGCATTAACATGGTTGCTAAGGTGCATTTTTGTATAATTAGTCTAATTTGGTTCATAAATATATGAACAAAATAAAATTTTTAACAAAAATTAAAAATAAAAACATTTGTCTGCCTTTGTTTGTTCAAGAAATAGTGAAAGACATTTTTTTCATATTTTCACAAAATTTTAACATTTTTCAAGTTATGTTTTTTTTTAACAATTTATCATTTGCTCTCCAATTTTTTTTTATTTTCTGTAAGATAAAGCTTTAGTTTAGCAGAAATGATCATTGACTTTTTCTCATATGGTTGCAGATTTTTAAGCAAGGCGTTTTTATGATCACATCATTTTTAAGTTTTCTAATTTGAACAATATATACCATGTTAATGTTTCCATATAGACATGCAGAAATGTAATTAACACCCTATTTTTCATTTACTTTTATTTCATGCTTTGTTGAAGCTAATCCATTTAATCCCTACTCACCTGCTTAAATATTGAAAATGAAGTTAAAAACAAGTGAATTTTGTTTTTTTGTGGTTATTTACCTGTTTCCCTGGCAACATCAATTAATATGATAAAATAAGTGAAATGTTGACAGAAATCAAATTAAACATGTTTCATAATAGATATTGGGTATACTGAACTCATTTAAATAAATTACATTGGAACAAAAAAAACTCAGTTTCCACTCAAAGCTCAATGGTTGGTACAGTCTCTTGGTTACAGTCTGTTCGAATTTTATAAATGTGATGTTTGGTGGGTATTTACCATGATTACAAATAGTGTATATATCTACAGACTTCTATGAAAAGAATTTATCTGCATATATTCAGGCGGCCTCTGAAAACAGACAACCTTCATACAGAAAGACGTTATTTTCATGTTTAACAACTTCATCATTTGAAACATACCTGTAAACTTAAACAATCACTTAACACAATAGCAGATTTTTTATTAAAATGTTCAATGACCTGATTATGGTAGTACGTTTAGATAAAAACTTATTTTGTTCATTCTCCGACATACCTGTGATTAAGACCAATACAAGTCGCACACGCTACTTCGTCATGGTCTTGGCAGTACATAATTACTACCTCGGATTTGTGCTGGTCACATCGCTTAGTCGGATAACTTGGCAGAGATCCGGCTCCTGATCTTACGGACTTAAAGTCTGATTTATCCAGCAGCTTGTGTCCCTCGGCGCCTGGAAACACAGCGTGAATGTCAACACATTGTGTACAAAAGTAGTCTTTACATTCCACGCAGTACTTAGCTGCCTCAGTTCTCCTGTTTTCTTCGCACAAACACAACATTTATTGATAATTATTTCATCGGACAAAAAATCTTCCCCTCTCCTAGCCGCCATCTTGTCAACGAATATTACTTCCTTTTCCGAAATACCTCGTTGCTATAAACACTTAATATGTTTACAATAACCTGATTTAAAGTACTTTCATAATAACCTTTTCTAATTCTGCTTGGTGAAATAGTTTAGCAAAACAAGGTATAAAAGAATTGAACACTAACATGTAAGGACATAAGGATTTCTTAAATATGTTTACATTGAAGTATATTTATCATTTTGTCGCTCTACCTGTCTTGATTGAATGTGCATTCATTTAAATCGTGCTTAACTTGTTTATTTCACCTTGAAAAATATAAAAAAAATATGAATTTTGATTTATGAAGAATTCAAACAAAACAGAATTCATAGATAAGTTTAAATCTTCAATAAAAAAAATAAAAGATCTATTTATTTATTTATTTATTTATTTATTTCAGTCTCCATTACATACATGGCATACAAACAAATATACAGTAATATACAATGGTGATCCAGTATGTAACCACTCTGAAGAGCTATTATAGACTATTAAAGAATTATAATATATTAAAATTCACCAAGCTATCTACAAAGTTAGCTTTAACCATTGCAAATCTTATAGCCCAACATTATTGATTAGCAATAGTCATTACATCACAGTAAAATAATAAATGATTGCAGTAAAATACAGTTAAAATTCTACAATGACTATATACATGTACATTTATAAAAACATTAAGAAGTAGTGTGTGATACAAACTGGCGCCTTTTGTCGAGTATTGAAACTATTGAAAGTTTGAATCACCACAAGCAACGCCGAATGATAATTGCAAACGTTGGTAACTACAATAATAAGTGGGGATATAATTTACAGGTTTTTCGCGGGTAATAAATACACAGACATTTGTGCGTATTTGGAACAGATACTTTTTAATAAAGATTTTTTAAATAAAGATTATAAGACGACTCATCTGATGTTATCTATTGGGCGTGTTCTTTATCTTCTTGGAGACTGTTTGCAAGACAACAGTCTGCAGTTACTCTTCCCTCCCCACACACAGCCAAAAAGAAAAGAGAGCGCACGGTTTATTAAATGACCAATTGCAAAACTGACAGCACTAAAATTATGAAAAATGAGAACCCGAGTGGTTACCGAATTCGAACTGTTGGTGGCAAAATATTTTGCCACTGGTGGTTTAAACCAGGTTTAAGGGTGCTCCAATATCACAATTGCCCCAACAGGTTCCAATATGAACAAAATGTACAAGGTTGTCTTGGTGAAATAACTCCAACCCACACATGAACTTGACAATTTTGCATGCAAAAGCACACGAGCATTCATAACATTAGAAGCTTAATATAGCATTGTCAAGTAATAAGGGCGATTACTCAATGATCTAATTGAGACCAGAGCACATGGAGGTAAATCAGCAAGATAGGGATAGAAGAAACAAGTTGGTAAATAAAACAACTATTGGGCATGCTAGTTAGTTCGAAGTTAGTTCGTTTGGGGCATTCTAACTTAGAGTAAGTAACATTATAATTTCAAGCTTTCTCGACAAAAAATCCCCTAGACAAATAAGTATTTCTGCCCAATATGAGGGTTCAAGCAACACGACTGAACCGCCTCTAGATCCGCCCCAAAGCAGAAATAAAATCGCACACATTTAAGTAAATTTATATTCAAACCGATGGGTTGATACAATTTACCCGAATGCGTTTGATTTCAACTCTATATCAAAATTATCATTAAAATAATCTTTTAAATTGATTTTACAAGACTGATTGGCAAGCTGTTTGGCAAAAATTAAGCGAAATAGACATATCAGAACAGTAGATCACATTTAGAAAACACAGCCTACCGACAAAGTCAATAAGAACAATTATTAACAAGTTTTGTAAAAGTCCCCAAAACTACTAAAAAGACCATACAAACTATACAAAAACAGAACCCTAATGGGTTACGAGCGGTGAAGCATATAACCATCGGGTGTTAAACCACGCACTAAGTTCAAACATCACAAATCCCCGACAGCTTCTTAAAATGATATTGTTATGTTATAGATTTCTTATAGACATAACCAGAACCATTCAAAATCATATTTACTATAAGATAAAAATGCCCCCGCGTTCATAAAACTATAGGATATTGATTTCCATCTTCAGCTACCATTGAATGTCAATTTTGTCAATGTCACTGACATTAACATTGTTACATTGTTTTAATTTTCACATAGAGAAAATACATGTTAGAATTCGCTGTCAAAGTTGACAAAGAAAATCAGTGCCTGAAAATTTAGGGGCTTGAGTATCACGTGATAGTCTTCTCATCCATAGTCTGTAATAGTATTACTACATGTAAATATGGTGGTATTATAAATTTTGTCGGGACGAATCTTCGGGTAAAAGCAAGACACATAATTTATGAAGGACACACATTATCGCACACTTATTTTTCTCTTAGCAATTAGACAGTTAAATTTCGATGGGGTTTGATTTTGCACTGTAATCATAGCGGCAAATAGACGAAAATGAGACCCGCGGGAAACAAAACCACTGTACTGAACTGTACTAACTGCACTGATCAGACTTTACATATACAGTGAAACCCCTCTATTAAGACCACCATTTGGGACTGGAAAAGTGGCCTTAATAGCGAGGTGATTTTAATTTTAGGATGGTCTTATTGAGGGGTTTTACTGTACCTTGTATTGATATAGATATGGTTAGATAGGGTATATCCGTGACTAAACATGTTACTGGAATTTCGTGTGCTTTTTTAAACTTGAGGAATATTAAAAATGCATATCGTTGGGATATTTGTATATCATAAGTACTGCACCGGTGCTTCTCACAGAAGCTCTAGCACAGTTATCGCATCGCTGTCATATTTCGTAACGTATAATCTAGATTTCCGCGAATCAATACATATTGAATACGGTGATTTAACAGTTCCTATCGGTGCAATAACTTTGCAATCCCGTGTTAACTGGATAATTTTGGCTGGATTTCTGCCACACATATATACATATCTATCATCTGTGCACACTCCCCGCAATTCCGAAACTTGGATATCACTTGTATTCAAAGTGGACTGATAATTTCCCTGACTGTCAAGTGTTATCAAACCATTATATTCGTCAGCCACAAACACTTTGTCTCCATCAGGACCGATTGCAATGTGTTTGTTGCTTATGAATATATCTTTACCAGTAGCATCTGTTGTTATTCTCCGCAGTTGCTTACCATTCATGTCACAGATATATACTGATGTACTCCAATCAGATATAAACAGTTTACCGCTGCTGTACGCCAGACCCTCGCAAATAAAGTCAAATGATAGGGTACGAGTGGCAGTTAGCTCGTCCCCCAGTCTTACAATTTGAACAGTCTTATTGTCCAGACTGACAGCAGCCTCCGTATTGCTGACCTGACAGACAGCGTTAGGCTCTGATACCAAACTGAGGTAATCTGTTACTGTCTCTGTAGACAAGTTCACGCGTTTAAGCTTACTATTTAGATGGTCCACCAGAAGAAGCACACCATCATCTGTGATATAGGAACCACCAATATCACAGTCGTACATGTCATCCCAAACTTTCACATTTATTTCCCTCTGTTTCGATACTGTGTAAAGTCTGGTCTCCGGCACAGTAGCTTGGGTCAAAAATGACTCGTGTTTCGCGGCTTGTTGCATCTGTTGAACAGCTGATTTCGTACTTGTTGACTTTCCAAATATTTTCAGTTGCTGTAAATATGACTTTATACTCTGCTCAGCCGTGAAGAAGACTGTTTCATCCGATTGGCTATGTTGTTTCTTCCTTTCTTCATTCATTTTCATGAGCTTTTCAGAAGTTTTTACGCAGACGAATTCCTGGGACGTGTTTCCTTCTGCGTGTTTTAGCTGGGCAGACATTTTGTTAAGGGCATCCATTTGTTTTTCAGCTTCCTTGATTTCTGCTTCCATGGCTTTTTTAATTCTGTTATGTTCTTTCTTCAAATCTGTTACTGTCTGCTGTTCAATTTTATCCAACAAGGTTTGTAGCTCTTTCTTGAAGGTTTTGACAGAATCTATGGCTGTATTTAGAGAGCTCTTTAATGCTTTCATATGGGCTTTTTTCGTTTTCTTGACATCTTCAATTTGTGTTTTTGACAACTTTATATTTTGTTCCAGGCGACTGTATTCCGACTTTTTGTACAGATTTATAATATTATCTGGTATTGAATAGACCTTTTTGCATGACCTGTAAAAGCAGACCAATCAATTTACCAATACTAACCGCGAAAATAATTAGTGTAAGATAATGGATACTAAATGGTAACAAGAACGCCTCCTATTCATCGTCCTTCTAAATATTTTTAATTAACTTTAAACTTAAAATAGAATTAAAGATTCGCCAAATATTCACTAAGTGATTTGTATAATTACCGACTTATTGGGGAGACCACCTAAGTTTTATTTCGAGAACAGATTAAGGCTAATATTTGTTTACATCGTTACTAGTATAATTATACATCCATATATTAATTTCTCACTTACTAGACAGAAAAATTTCTATTTTTAGCCGTGTGAGATTTCCTTATCTTTTATGGACTTATCCTTAACTATATACGTTATGATGCTAATCACATATGTGACGTAATGAAACGAATGTTTGCTTTTTCAAACAGTGCAAGTAGTTTTTTTATCAGGACATTGTTCAAAAATATTTTGGAAAGGATACATGTATGAGGCTGCTTAATTCTGAAAAAAAGACTAGCTTCCTACAGAACTATTTTTCCTTAGCTTATAATTTCAATCTTAAAACTCAAATACGACTTTAATTTCCAACAAATTCTTAATAATTTATTTTTATTTATTCTAGTACATACATGTACCTGTGATTGAGACCAATACACGTCGCACAGGCCACTTCGTCGTGGTCTTGGCAGTACATGTTCAGTACCTCGGATTTGTGCTGGTCACATCGCTGTGTCGGAAGGCTCGGCAGAGATCCGGCTCCTGATCTTATGGAATTAAAATCGGATTTATCCAGCAGCTGATGTCCCTCTGCGGCTGGAAACAAAGCATGAATGTCAACACATTGTGTACAAAAGTAGTCTTTACATTGCACGCAGTACTTAGCTGCCTCTGTTCTCTTGTTTTTCTTCGCACAAACACAACATTTATTGATGATTATTTCATCCGACATAAAGTCCTCATCTTCCCCGCCGGCCATCTTGCTAACAATGGTCTAGGGGTAGAACCTCGAGATTCAGAGACTGCGGGTTCAGATCCCATCAGGGATGAGATTCATCTGCAATTTTCCCAATACACATTTGGCGCGAGTACTGGTTAGACACTCAGGAAGCATTTATCGAGCGTGATTAATATTAGTTGGAAGAACTTGTTTCACAATCAATGTGAAAAATAAGTAAGTTTAAACTATACTAAAAATCTTGCCAACAGATAACTTTACTTCCTTATATTATATCTCGTTGCTATAAACAGTTGTTATGCTCACATTGACATTTCATGATAACATTATTTAATCATTGATTAATGAAATAGTGTAAACCAAAGAAAAAACAAAGGTGTTGATCAATACAAATTGGGAACAAAAGCAAGTCTTAAATGTTTTTGGTATGTTTATCAGTTTGTCCATGTAATTCTAATTGCTTTAAACGTGCATTGGTTTCGAGATCAACTTGTTTATTTCACCTCGGAAACATGAACTTCTTGATAAATTTCTACAGTTGTTTCATATTCAGTTATATCCCACTTCTTATTATCTACTTAAAAGAAACTGTTACTGCTCGTTTTACATTTTCATATCCCGCGTAGCGTCACGACAGATCTCGGATCTCGCCCTATTCTCGTTCATCGCCCTCAGGACGAAAGGAACAATATATTATATGACACTAACGGGAATCCATATCTTTCCCTGTTCACCTTACGGTTCAGCCAATTAAATTTATACAATTAGAGATATTGAAATAAAAAGTTCCAATGCAGTATGTTTTTGTTTAAGATCTTATAAAAAAGAATCAACAAACCTATTGGTGATTACACCTGACCTGTGGTGAAACGGTGAACCTAAATAGTTAAATCCAACTTTGTGAAAGACATGTAGCACATTGGACCTCATATTTCTCATTCACATAAAACATGAACAACGGTCTTCTCTGTTTGATCCAGGGGTATTGTTAATTTATTTGCTCAGAACGCGTGCATACTTTTACATATAGTAGCAACACATCACCAATGTAATGCGAGATTATTGAAAAGAGACTGCACATTGAATGATTGACAATGTGCTCTTGATAGTGCCAACGCATTTGGAATCAGTATATGCATTGCATAGTTAAAACATACCACGTAACACTGCAAATAAATACAAGAAATTTGGGTATTCCATTTAATACAACTAAAGTTTTTATTGAAAATTTACAAATTAACAAAATACAAAGAAACCCTATTGAGAGAAATTTACATTATTAATTATGACTTAAAATGTTACAATTGAGCGCTGTGTCTGATTCAGGATTTCCTGAAAGAGTGTTCGATTTGGGCATTCTAAGCGTAGTTCAATAACAAATTTCGACTTTTTGGCCTTAACCCCATTAAAACTAAATAACAATTTCCAACTTTCTGGCCAAAATCTCATGAATATTAATTATAAATGACCGAAAAAGGGGTTCGAGCAACCTCAATAATTACCCTCTGGATCCTCCCAGTTAGCGCACAAACATCGCACACAATTAATATTGTATGAAGTTGTTTTCATAAAGAAAACAAACAAGGTAGAATTTGAATGTTAATTTCGATGTCAAAGTTGACATTCAATGTAATATGACGACGAAACTCAGTGTCGAAAACTTTTAGTGACCAAAGTAGAAAGTGTCTTCTAAAAAAAATTAACAGTACACACTAGTTTGTTATCACTTACCATTGCATTAGGAGATATCCTGAATCAGACCTATACATGTAGTCCTTTTACAATTTATATATTAGTACGAAAGGTTCTCTGACTTATTTTGTGGCTATTTTAACTATTAAAATATTTTTCATTGGGATATTTGTATTAAATGTCATAGATATCTGTGCTTCTCACACAAGCTCTAGCACAGTTATCGCATTGCTGTTAAATTTCGTCACGTATAATCTAGATTTCCGCGAATCAATACATATTGAATATGGTAATTCAACAGTTCCTATCGGTGCAATAACTTTGCAATCTCGAGTTAACTGGACGATGTTGTTAGTACCTCGACCACAGACATATACATATCTATTATCTGTACATACTCCCCGCAATTCCGAAACTTGAATATCACTTGTACTCAAAGTGAACAGATAATTTCCCTGATTATCAAGTGTTATTAAACCTTTATGGTCAGCCACAAACACTTTGTCTCCCTCAGCACTCACTGCAATTTGTCTGCAGAACTTGAATATATGCTTCCCAGAAGCATCTGTTGTTATTCTCTGCAGCTGCTTACCATTCATGTCACTTATGTATACTGATTTATCATTCCATGTGGATATAAACAGTTTACTACTGTTGTAAGCCAGTCCCATACATTTATGGTTAAATGATATGGTACCAGTGGCAGTCAGCTTGTCTCCCAGTGTCACAAACTGTACAGTGTTATTGTACAGAGTGACAGCAGCGTTGGACTTATTGACCTGGCAGACAGCGTTAGGTTGATCTGTAAGGCTGAGGTAATCTGTTACTGTCTCTGTAGACAAGTCAACACGTTTAAGCGTCTTGTTTAGAAAGTCAACCAGAAGAAGCACACCATCATCAGTGATACACGAACCACTGATATCACAAGTTTGCTTGTCATCCCGTACTTTCACATTTATTTCCCTCTGTTTCGATACTTTGTAAAGTCTGGTATCCGGCACAGCGACGACGGGAGATAATGACTCCGCTTTCAAGGCTTGGTGCCTCTTTTGAACAGATGATTTCGTACATCCTGCCTTTCCAAATACTTTCAGTTGCTGTAGATATGACTTTATACTCTGTTCAGCCGTGAACATGACTGTTTCATCCGATGTATTATGTTGTTTGTTCTTTTCTTCATTCATTTTGGTGAGCTTGTCATATGTTTTAACGCAGACGAATTCCTGCGACTTGTTACCTCCCGCATGTTTTAGCTGGGCAGCCATTTTATTTAGGGCATCCATTTGTTTTTCAGCTTCCTTGATTTCTTCTTCCAGGGATTTTTCAATTCTATCATATTCATTCTTCAACTCTGTTACTGTCTGCTGTTCAATTTTGTCCAACAAGGTTTGTAACTCTTGTTTGAAGGTTTTGACAGAATTCACGGCTGTCTTCAGAGAGTTCTTTAACGCTTTAATATGCGCTTCTTGCGTTTTCGTAACATCTTCAATCTGTGATTTTGACAACCTAATATTGTGTTCCACGCGACTGTATTCCGACTTTTTGTACAGATTGTCAACGTTATCTGGAATCGAATATACGTTTCTGCATGACCTGTAAAAAAGTATAATTTATTTAACATATAAGCATTGAAAATGGATGTTAATCGAAAGATTAACAAGTATTTACATTAACCGATCTATTGGAAAAGTTGTAGACATTTTGCACGTAAATGTCTGCTCGAACCTGCTGTTAGCTTTGCATAAAGCAGGTTTATTAACTTTAAACTTCAATCTAATTTGTCATTCATTTAATAATGTTTCTATTTCGCATTTATTGGCGGATGGAAGTGGGGGCGGGCGTGCGGGCGGGAGGGGAAAATAATTGATTTTCCTGTTAAACATGAAGAAAAATGCAAACGTGAAAATAGGCTCTATGTACAAAGGAAAAATAAGGAACAGAGTATTTTCTAATGAAACTGAAAAAAGAGATTTAGGCTAGGACAGATCTCAGTTTACCAAATACAATTTTACTGTAACAGTGAATTTAAGCCATTAAAACGACATTATTAATTATACTTATTTTTTATGTTTTTGTGTTTTTGCTTTAAATTAACGAAAACAGTTTTTAATTTAACATCATGGCATTTAAATTGAATACATGATTTTAATGAACTACTGTAACAATGACGTATGAATTATGCATCATATATTTTCAACGAATCTTCTGTAATTTTAGCGCACTTGTTTAAATTTATCGAACTGTGGCGATGGTTATACAATACAATGTAGTACGGGATATTGTGCATAGTACACACAGTCTCTTGGTTACAGCAGGGTCTATATAACAACCCTGGTTACAGACTGTTCGAATTTTATCAATGAGATGTTAAGTGGGTATGAACCTTTACAAATCGTGTATATATCTGACGACCTCTTAAAACAGACTACCTTTTTACAGAACTACTTTATTTAAGGGTTTAATCGATATTTAATGGTTTTCGTTTGGGTATGGAAACAGTTGGGTTGTTTTAAGTGTGTGAAACCCAAAGGGCTACTTGAAAACCATTAAATTTTCATTTAATTCTTATTTTTACACTCATTAATAATCTCAATAATACAGACATTACGATAAGAACTCGTGATATTGCGGCTTTTTTTAGTTAAAAGCGTTGATTAAGGCAATATGTTTTAAGTACAAATCTATTCTGTTAATTCTTCGACATACCTGTGATTGAGACCAATACACGTCGCACAAGCCACTTCGTCATGGTCTTGGCAGAACATGTTCAGTACCTCGGATTTGTGCTGGTCACATCGCTGTGTCGGATAACTCGGCAGAGATCCGGCCCCTGATCTTACGGACTTAAAGTCGGATTTATCTAGCAGCTTGTGTCCCTCCGTGGCTGGAAACACAGAGTGAATGTCAACACATTGTGTACAAAAGTAGTCTTTACATTCCACGCAGTACTTAGCTGCCTCTGTTCTCTTATTTTTCTTCGCACAAACACAGCATTTATTGATAATTATTTCATCGGACATAAAATTCTCCCCTCCCCCAGCCGCCATCTTGTCAATAGGTAAATTTACTTCCTTTTCCGAAATATCTCATTGTTATCAACAGCTGATATGTTTTATCATTCTTTCCTCAATCGTAAATATAGTACGTTATCGATAATTTGACAGTCACATGGCTGACGAGGAAAATTAAATATGGTATATTAGCGTAAGATTTCATAAGTCAGACCTCGTCATATTTCCTTAATGGTCATTGTAAATATGTTTAATTCGCCGCATCTGCCATTAAAAAAACAGAGTACCACATGACTTCTTAGTCGAAATCCGTTAAAGCCTTGATTTAAAAGGGCATTCTTCTTTCTTGATCAATCTGTTTGTTTCACCATTATTGTTGCTTGATAAATATTTATTTTAAACTTATTTGTCTTGGCAGATGAAAGAACTTAAACAAAATGAAAACAATAAACATAAAAACCACCGAATGATAATTACAAACATTAGAAAGTAAAAAGTAAAACAACTATTGTCCGGTACAAATGAGTTCTAAGTTTGAAGACAGTGTTACAGTGCTGTTACAAATAAAAAATCTTAGAACACAATTTTTATGTCTGTAAATGTCTATTTTGACCTCATTTAAAAAGGGTGGTTTCAATATCCCCGTTTAGCTGTGGTTAGTGTTCAATCCCCCCAATTTTACATGTAAATCATTTCTTTAACATGCAGAATTTATATTCTCAGATCCCCGGACTTTCTTTTCTGTTTTGTTCCATCCATTTTCTTCTTGTTTATGAAAATCAATTCTTTTGTCGTCATAAATACATGTACTTGTGCGACAAGTGTAGATCTAAATCAGCTGGCACAACCATGCCGTCTGATCCGGATCTAAAATGATCGCCGTTTGGTAAGAAATAACCCAATAAATCTAAAAGCAAACAGTGCAACAGAACAAATATACTGGCTGATTTAAAATACAATGATCGCACGCGCGATAAAAGCCGTATATATGGAGTAACGAGCTATGATATGCCATGCACTATTTAAGGAATAAATTTCGTGTTTGATAAGTTCACCGAGTCTTGAACGTCAATAGGGCTGGTTAAAGTGTGTGGAGTCCCAAGGACTCCACGCGTGCTTTAACCAGCCCTAATGACGTTCAAGACTCGGTGAACTTATCAAACACGAAATTTATTACTTATATTTACACCTCATTTTATCATTTTGTTTCTAAATTTAATATAAAATATATACTTTTTACTAATTTCGAAATGTTGTTTAACACATTACTTTTCTTACCCCGGGTTTGGCATTTGGACTGGTCCGCCTATTTTACTCAAATCAAAATAATCATACTACGACAAAATAGAGTCACTATTTTATTGTCTCTGGATAAAGCAGCATGCGTGTTTTACCTTAGAACCTGGTTGAAACACTCAAATGAATCTAAAAATAGCAACATTCCAGGAAGAACTATCTAAAATTAGCAACAATTATAAAAATAGCGGGGATTTCATGACGTCACCAGGGCATTCCTGTACAATTGCGCGGTGATAAGGCTAACGGTGTTCATCGAAGATTGACCTTCACTAGTCGGTAAAGGAAGCAGTGGAAATAAAGGTGTAAATATTTACCCATGGATAAGAAGGACATTCCGACAGGTATTAAAGGGATTACAAGTACGCCAATGTGCATATGGTCATTGATCGGGTTCACATTGTCAATTATGCTAACAGCATTGGTGCCCCCGGTTGTAACAAAGAGTCTTCTGGTCCGATGGTCAAAGTACAACGACGGCGGCGGTCTGTGAGTGTGAAATTGGCCCACTGTTTTTATAATCCTCTTCTAACAGAATAATGTTCGTTGTTTTAACGCAGCACACAAACAATATTTGTCCATCCATGCAGACACCCCATGAACCTAACATGTTAATATACGTGTGAGGTGATACATATTTTAATACAATGTCCACAGTTACAAGGCCTTTATTTTCATTAGCTACATTAATTTTAAAGACGTATTTACTGCAATATGTCTGCATATATAAATGTCTTCCAGAAGCATCTCTTTTTATTCGATGTTCAACCTGCCCTTGCATTCCATAAATGTACACTGAATCAAAACCGTCCGAAATGAATAATTTCTATTTGGAGTGTGCAAGACCGTAGCAGAAATGGTCAAACGATAAGCAACGTGTAACACTCATTTCATCTAGCGGGGACACAAATTGGATTGACTTATTATGCAGGCTGACAGCTGCCTCATTCTTGCTGACCTCGCAGATCGTAATTGGTGAAGCTTTTGGATTAACGAAATCTTCCATTATCCATGTAAAAAGGTCCAGTCTTTTTAACTTCTTGTTATTGCAATCATCGAGAAGTATATGACCATCCCCTGTTAATACAGAACCCTGTATATCACAATTATTATAAATAAGTTATAACTTAAAGGGGTTATTGACATGTTCATAAATGAGGTAGTGCACAAATATATTATCTTTGAAACTCTATATTTGCGCACAGGAAACCCAAACTGTCCGGTAATACTTCCTCGTCCAATTCGATATATAAATAAACATTACATATTTACAATTAAAACATGTACGCATTGGTGTGCTTATGACGTCAACATGAAACATTTGTGAGTCTCATACTGTGTAAAAACCTAGTCTAGACGCTAGCAGAGGAATGGGAGGTTATCCACAGTACCAGAAAACGTCACATTGATGTCAAAAACAGCTAGCTATATTCAGGCGTGTACAGAGTAATATACCTATGGTTTTCTTTTTATAACATGTGCAAGGCTATCGTATTTATATTATTCGCATTCATCCTAAATAAAAACTGAATGGTTACTTTGTTTTATTGACTGCCAGTATTAAAGTTTATGCCATGTGGACTGACCTGGTCATGTTGACACCAAAATATGTGGTTGACACCAAAAAAATAATTATGCATTAAATTACACTGATACAATTAAAAAATTCCCGGCGTTTGTAACTTCAGCAATCAATTCATATTTTCATCTTTCGAAAAACAAATAACAAAGTGCACTTTTCACAGTTAAAAGCAAGAAAGTTTAGAAATTTAAACATATTAATACTCAAGTATATACATGTATACACGTAACAAAGTTAGAGCGAATATACTAATAAAACAACATAAACAAAGCCTATTAAGAGAAATTTACGTAATTAATTATGATTTTAAATAATGATACAATTAAGCAAAGGGTCGGATTGTAGATTACAAGAGTTCGTTTGCAGTATTATTTCTAACTTTCTGGAGAAAATGAAATGAATTTAATTTAATAAATTGCTGCCCCAAAAGGCGTTTCGTGCAACCCGACTGAATATCCTCTGGAGCCACTCATAAGATAAAAAACGACACACACATTTCAGAAAACTAAAATTTAAATTATGTGTAATATGAATGTAATAAATGGATTTATAAAGGTTTCTGAATACGATTGATTTCAGCTCTAAATCAGAATTCTGAAAAAGTGAAGTTCAAATCAATTTAATAAAGATTGATCAGAAAACTGATTACAAAAAGTGAAATACACATTGCGGAACAGTAGCCACATTCAGAAACACAGCCTCCCGACACATTCACAAAGTAGAGGAATGCACCGCAATTTTTTTTTAAAGTCTACTTAAATATCACACAATCTATTTACAAAAAAATCCAAGGGGTTACGAAACCCGTGCCAAGGATGATTTAAACCAGGTACTAATATGCACCAACCTCACACAATCCGCGTATGATGATATTTCTACAAGTTTGTTTTATTTATGAAACTTTCCTTATGAGAATTTCTCGTAGAAAGAACAATTAAATTGCCCATATCTGCTGCATGTACAAGACAGTACAGGCCTCGCGCACAAAAAAGCTTTTCAAACAAAGAATGCCACTTACATGAAACATCAAATTTTGTAGCCTTTTATATATTAACAAGAAAAAGTAAAACAGTAACTTACTGTTTTACAGACGGTCTATTATTCAGAGACAACTTTACAATTTCTCATAGAATTGTATTGCAATATCTTGCTTATTTGTTGATTTGTTTCAATGATATTTTGAAAGAAAGCAATCCAACATGCATTCTTATTTCAAACCTTGCCTATCAATATCACACTTGTTCTTACAAATTTTCATTATTTTCACTTTTAATTGTGTTCTCACCACATGTAATTTGCGTATCAAGTATGATACATGTATGTTTTGTTGATTTTGAAGAACAATTCAATATTCTATGAATTTTATTATTTTTAACCATTACTATGGTTTTCAATTACCATACCCTTTAGAATACAACTTCTTCCCCAATGCTTATGTAATAAAAGTGTATACAAAATATATAATTTAAAAACAACAATATCAATTTACTTTACCACAGAATTGACAAAAGTGATATTATGTCTTGAAGACATTCTGGCTTCCTCTAGTTTAGGTGAACTTAACTTAAGTCTTTGGAACCTTTTTAACATTCATGATAGGGTAATCTTTTTCAGACTTTTTTTCTGAAATTCCTTACTGAATAGCTCATGATTGGACAAAAACATGAAAGTGTGTTTCATTCTGTTAAATAATCTTAAAAATATTTTTTGTGTACAGAAAGTTTCATATATTTATGTAAAATATCCAAATACACTATATATTGTGAATTTCCAGAAAAATATTTAATAATAAAACTTATACATGCTAAATTACCTCCAAATAATGCACTTTTATTTATTGAACACACTCCGAGCATCTCATCCCGATCACAAACCACAATGCAGTCGGTACTCAGAGGGAATAATAGCAAGACAATTAACATTTGTATCAATTTTGCATTTTCAAAGGGAGGTAATTTGAAAAAAGGAACGCCTGGAAGTTATCAGCTGCTTATCAACTCATTTTATTTCATAATTTGCTTATTTCAATGCTGTTAATAATAAAAACTAAAGTGCAGCTAAAATCTGATTAAGTTTGTAATATTGATAGAAATCTAAATACTGGTGAGGTGAAAAATGCATTATAAAAATAAAACATGATGAGCACACATACATGTACATCCTGCATTCTTTCATGTTGCATCATGTTTAGAGACTCAGAGATCAGTAGGGCAAGCGGTTTGCACAATTGATCCCATACCCACAGTTATCAACCAATAACTACAGATACTGATCAGATAACCATAGTTATTGGCAATAACTAGGGTTACCGCCCGATAACCATAGTTATTGGTGAAAACCCTAGATATCTGCTGCTGTAAACCATAGTTCTTGGAGTTAACTGTGGATAACGAGCAATATTTAACTAGAGTTTTCACAAATAACTATGGACATCAGATCTAATGTGCACTTGGCACAAAACTCTAGATGTAAATCAATATCCAAGGTTGTCTTGTCATTGTATCTGTTTCACTTTGACATGCGGTTTGCCCGAATAATCCAATATGTATAGTTACCGACCAATAACTATGGATATCGGTCCGATTCATAATTCATTTTAAATCATAATCTTGCTTATTTCAATGCTGTTAAAAATAATAACTGAAATTCAGCTAAAATCCGATTTAGTTTGTAATATTTTCATAACATGGCAGAGATCTAAACACTGGTGAGGTGAAAAATGCATAATTATAAAAACACTACATGATGAGCAACATGTACATCCTGCAATCATCACTGTTGCATATAATTAAGAGACTCAGAGATCAGTAGGGCAAGCGGTTTGCACAATTAAACCCATATCCATGGTTTTCTACCAATTACTATAGATATCAATCTGATAACCATAGTTATTGACAGTAACTAGGATTACCGCCCGATAACCATATCTATTGGGGAAAACCCTAGATATCGGCTAGTGATTATGTACCGATGATCGGAAGACATCGATTAACTATGTTTAAAAGCCTACCAATGCCAATAATCAATGTCATTCTCTCATAATCAATTTAAACTGATCTTCACCTCTGCCTGTAAAATACTGCACAATTGGACATAATTATGTTGATCAATATTTAATTTAAAAGTTTGTACTATTCATGACTGAAAATATTTGTAGGGCCTTTTTAGGCATTTAGTGCTATTTACAACATGTTTTGGGTTCGGTATTCTTTAATAAGCATTGTTTATTCATCCTATTTTAGTGCATATGAAATAAGAAAACCAGCGGAACAGTTTTATTATTGTCCTTGGAACACCAACCTTCATGTAGAAAGTAGCAGCAAACACACACAAACAAGGGATAATAATATTATGTAAGCTACAAGTCAGAAACCATTTGTTAATGTAACACAGATTTGATTTATAAACCGATTATAAATAGTGAAATCACATCGGAAGTGGCAACCGATTCAAACTTATTATTGATTGTGATTTGCAACCCATATCCCAACACTAACATCGATTAATTAACATAGTTATTGTCAATGGATATCGGATTAATAACTATGGATATTGGCAAAATCTATAGCTACCGACCAAAAACCAATGTTCTTGGAGTAAACTGTGGTTAACGAGCAATATTTATCTATCGTTTTCACTAAAAACTATGGATATCAAATGTGCACTTGGCACAAAACTCTAGATATAAATCAATATCCTAGGTTGTTGTCTTGCCATTATATCTGTTTCACTTTGACATTCGGTTTGCCCAAATAATCCAATACCGTAGTTATAAACTAATAACTATGGATATCGGTCTGATTCATTTTAAATCATAACCTTACTTATTTTAATGTTGTTAAAAATAATAAATGAAATGCAGCTAAAATCTGATTGAGTTTGTAATATTTTCATAACAGAAATCTAAACACTGGTGAGATGAAAAATGCATTATAAAAACACTTCATGATGAGTACATCCCGCATTCTTTAATGTTGCATCATTTTACGAGACCCAGAGATCACTATCTCAAGTGGCTTGCACAATTGATCCGATATCCATGGTTAGAGATCAACTATAGATATTGATCTGATAACCATAGCTATTGACAATAACTAGGGTTACCGTCCAATAACCATAGTTATTGGTGAAAATCCTAGATATCGGTCAATAAGGCTCCAACGTTTACAAACGTTTGTAAACGTTTACACGGACCATATTAAAACGAAACGATACCATTTAAACGTTGTTTATATCATGCAAACCTGATAACATTGTGACAAGTTTCACTGAACTTTGTAAGTTGTTAATAACAATGCAACTCCATTAAAACGGGATCTTATTGGATCGCTAAACTTCCGGGGGTATCCTGTGAAATTCTGAACCCGTCATTTTGCTACACTTACTGACATGGTCACGACATCCAGGATTTCAGCTGATGCAGATTCTTGCATTTTATGCAAGGACATATACAAAAATACAATTGTTTACTTAGTGGTGTAAATAAAATTAATATTTTCACTTAGTGGTGTAAATAAAATTATTTTTTTCTAAGTGCATCGTTGCCGTTTTTCCAGCAAATATTTTGCCGCCTTGACAATCATGTGCCCGTTCGTATAAATGGTTCAAGATTCTGTTAATGTTTACGGCATGAAAACGAAACGTTACTGTTTACATAAACATTGGAGCCTTATCGGCCGATAACCGTACTAATTGTCAATAAGTTACTATGGACATCAACGTAACCTATAGTTACTGACCAAAAACCATTGTTTTCGGCGTTAACGGCGGTTACAGTGATTTCAATTAATTCAGATTCTTGCTTTTTGATGCAAGCACATCTAAATTTTTCCACTCTTGACCCCAGCTATTTCTGAGCTTGGGGTCATTTTGACACAGAAGAACTGAGGAAAAGTGATCAAACTTTTCAAGAATAATGACATATTATATCTTTTGCAATTTAAATATGAAGCAAATGTTTATTTCAATTATGAAAAATAATTTAAATGAATATGTTAAGCAATTCTATTCTGTAAATAATAAGTTAACTGAAAACATATACATAACTTGTGACCATCTGATTATCACCCCTTGATTATAACTATGGTTATCATCAGGTATCACCAATAACCATATATGGATTTATAACCATGGATTAATCCCGCTTGCCATAGATCAGGCCACACAAAAACTCATACAAATACATCTTGAAATTGTCAATAAAACTGCACATACATGTATTATGAAAGATGTTTTGGGACCATGACACAAAAGTTACTATAAAGTTACATGTATTACAGATTTTCAAGGCGACTTGTTGAAGTTGTTCGGAAAATAAATAAAACACATCTTTTCACAAAACATAAAATATATTAAATTTATTAATAAGACAAAATTACTTTTTCGGCAAAATGCATTATAAAACATTCCTGAATAAATCAAGAATTAATTTCATTTCTTGATGTAATCACAATTTTTTATGTCCTCGGACACTTATGTCCCCACTGCTGCAAGTTAATTTTTAATAACAAAGGGTTTATTATAACTCTAGTAAAGTTTTTACTAAAATTATCGTAGGAAAAAATCCGTTCATCTACACATCCTGCTTGATCATCTATGCAAGTTTGAAAGAAATCCGTCATATTGTTTATGAGAAGTTAATGCCACAAGATTGGGGACGTACGTTTGTACGGCAAGTGCAAATCTACCAGTATGCCTCCCACGTTGTGGGGGCATAATAATTTTAAATGCAGAATCCTTAAACACAAAACAAAGTTATACTATAGATCAATGTATGTGATGTAGACCACTATTTATTTTATGTTTTCCAGTGAATTATAGAATTTTCTAAGTGAAATAAATGTAAGTGACAATCTTTTTACCAAATTAGCCAATTTACGAACAAGTCTATAAAGTGATATATAGCGATTTTCTAGAGTCTTGGGGTGTCTTGGGGTGGTGTGGGATGTCCTGGGGTGATTAGTAGCACCGAAAAAATCTTCCTACCTTTGGATTATGAGCCAGTCTCACTTCATGTGTTAAACAATATCCATGGACTTGGTCTATGGTAAGCTTCAACTAGCAGTGACTTCAATTTCAGAAGAGGTTGCTTCTTCATGTTTATTTGTTGGCCAGACAACAAAGATGCACTTGCTATCTTATATGTTCCTATATGCACAGCGACACTGTCCATATAATCAAAGTACTGAAAGTACAGAAAACCAGCGAAGCGATTTTGCTTATTGAGAATAACCAGTGCCATGATTCTCATACATGTATCCATTTACGAAAAAGCAAAAAAACTTGGTTCACTTGCAAAGAACTTCCTCTTGTCTAAATGATAGTGGAAATAAGGGTTTCCATGTTTTATCTGGATGAAGGCTTCTGTTAACCCTTTACTCCATAGATATACCTTCATAGCTTGTGTGAACAGTTTAGATCCATATCAGCTGGCACATCTGTGCGATCTGATTAGGATTTAAACTGTTCGCTTTTATGATCATTTTTTTCTGACCAGTAATCACAAATTTTAGATCCAGATCAGATGGCACTATTGTGCCAGCTGATCGGGACCTGAACTGGTAACCTATGTGATGAAAGGCGTATATATTGAGTAAAGGGTTTAAGAAAAAAATTATAATAGTGAAATCTGTGTACTGACATCCCAAAGACATAATGAACACGAAAAATGATATAAAAAGTGAGACCCCATCGATGGGAAAGTTTATGCAGTTATTTGAAATAAGAAATATATAATTGTTTCCTTCATTGTGAAAAATCGCGGACACGGACAATGTTTGACCATTGTTGCACCGCACCGATCAAGTCCTAGAAATATGAACCGCACCGATTTTACATTTAATCAAACTGTCGTACAGATGAATTTGACCATTGATGCACCGCACAGGTTTTATCCTATCAACATGACGTAGGTAACAGGAAACTTGGGGACTACTTTACTTACTCTGATTACTCTGAAATGCGTTAATCGCCGTTTGCCAGTTGGTTTCATACCGATTTCAGAATTGTGATTAGTAAAACCAGCTTCGCTGGTTAAAAACGTAAAAAACAGCTCTTTTTCAACATTCTCGATCTGGATGAATTTTCAGCAAAGATTCTTGATTAGCCATCAAGTTAATTTCCATGCTTCAATATAATCTTGTTTTACAATAAGATGTTCACTTAATCAATCCTTACAAACTGAATATCTGTCATTCAATACCACTTTAAATCCATTCAGCCAAGTTTATTAGTTATTTTAAATTGTGTAAACATCCGGTATCGATTTCACAATTTCCCAAGTTAACGATTTAACACAACGAATCAATGGAACGGAAAGATAGCATGTCACTCGTTAACATCGACAACTATGTTTTTTTCAGTAGGAAAACATTCCGATCGAATATTAAAAACAAACTTTTGATAGATTGCAACAAGGTCAGCAGTCACTAACAATGTTCACTCGTTTTTTACAACACCTGCAAGTCGGATGACCTACTTTATTCCACACTAGGGGGCAGGCAAATTCAGTTATGTTTCATTCTTTGTAATGATAAAATTGTTAAACACAAATTTATATGCAACTTCTTTTAAATTATAAAGATTAGCAATGCAAAGTTTTTGATTCCTGCTATAAAGTTATTTATTTCGTTATTAATCGCAATATGACGTCACCGCGCATGCGCAACTATCCTGGACACATTATAAAAAGACTGTTAATATATATCCAGACTAAGTAGCATTAATATATATACGCTACTCAATACCGTCTTGAAAATACTGGTAGGAATGCAACATTAACATTGCTGTCAATGTTGACGGTAAAAATCAGTGTCTAAAACTTTTAAGTATCACGCGGTTATCTTCTTATCCATCGTCTGTTATAGTGTTACTTTCTATAAAGATCTTTCTATTAACCTACATAAACTCTCAAACCCATGCCACCGTCACGCAACCAAAGAGGTGAGCATAGTGATAAACTGTAGATGTGTTAATCACCAGGCCTTAATAATCATATTGCGTCGACTATTTGCTTCTAACAAGTAATTGCAAAGGTTTATAACAATTGACTTTTTAGAACTATTAACAAGTTCAATAACTTTAACATGTTGTGTCTTATATAGAAATACATCTCAATGAAATTTGACCCGATGTCATTGAAATAACTGCAAATTAAAACAAAATGATATTCATCCTCAATTTCCTGTGTGTTACATAATATACATATCCGTGCATTCCTCGGCAGTCTATTTAGGCCGTTTCTTCCGTTTCAAAAATTAAATTGTGCGGTGGATTTGTTTTTTGAAAAAATAGTCTAATATTCAGACATTCCAAAAGTGTTATGTCGGTGCGAATATTAAGCGTTTAATTTTTTTTACTGTAAGTGTTATCAGCACGCCACTTTTGCAGAAAACTACCAATGAGTCGTAACTGGGATAGAAACATTAACGTTGTAATTATCTGGGTTGAGGCAAACGTCTAAAAACCGTTTTCACACAACAGTGATTTTATATTAGATGTCCACGTTTTAAGTTCGCATAATTCCACAAATTTACGATGCACGGTTTTTAAGTAAAATATAATCATAAGATTTTGTGCCTTATAGTATTTGATCATTTGCATGTACATGTACATTAAAATTCAAACAATATGTTAATAAAACTGACTTTTTATTATAGGGTTAAATCACATTATGTTGGTATGTGTTCTGTAAAGTACACAATTTTGTTTTATTTATTCTTCGACATACCTGTGATTGAGACCAATACAAATCGCACACGCTACTTCGTCATGGTCTTGGCAGTACATGTTTAGTACCTCGGATTTGTGCTGGTCACTTCGCTGTGTCGGAAAACTCGGCAGAGATCCGGCCCCTGATCTTACAAGATTTATTGATGATTATTTCATCAGACATAAAGTCCTCCTCTCTCAAGGCCGCCATTTTGCCAACAGTGGTCTAGGGGTAGAGCCTCGGACTCGAGATCCGGAGACTGCGGTTCGAATCTCACCAGGGATGAGATTCATCTGCAATTTCCCCAATCCACATTAGGCGCGAGTACTGGTTAGACACCGAGGAAGCAGTCATCGAGCGTGATTAATATAAGTTGGAAGAACTTGTTTCACAATCGATGTAAAATAAATAAGTTTAAACTAAACTAAAAATTTGCCAACAGATAACTTTACTTCCTTATATTATATCTCGTTGCTGTTAACAGTTGCTACGCTCACATTGACTTTTCATGTTAACATTCTTTAATCATTGATTAATGAAATAGTGTAAACCAAAGAAAATACATAGATATTGATCAATCCTATTTTTGAACAAAAGCAAGTCAATAAATGTTTTTGGTATGTTTATAAGTTTGTCCATGTAACTAGAATTGCTTTAAAAGTGCAATAGTTCGAGATCTACTTGTTTATTTCACCTCGGAAACCTTAACTTCTTGATAAACTTCTACAGTTGTTTCATATTCCATAATATCCCTCTTCTTATTTTCTACTTAAAAGAAACTGTTTCTGCTTTGTACATTATTTTTGTCCGAAAATGCGGATATAGAAATTAGTTGTCTGTCTGTCTGTCTCTGTCTGTCTGTCCGCATTTACAACCTGAAAATTATCTGCGATAACTACTTAAAGATGTGTTACAAATCACTTCGTTCAGTCGCTGTTTGTTCTTCATATTCGGTTTATTATCATGCTAGTTTCATAGAATGGATCGTTACTCTTATCAATTCTTCATTTATTTATTTTTAGTAATCAATTTGAAAAAAAAACAACAACACGAAAGACAACGTCGCCGATAGGAATATGGGTTCTTGAAAGATTTCGTTCTTGAGTCCTTATGAATAAAATTGAAAGATTTTGTTTTTTTTTGAAGTCATTTGAATGAAAACAGTTAGTCCACATAAGAATCTGTACCAATGACAAAAGCATGATACTGCTCGTAATAACCTTGTCGGCGTTTCAGAATGAGATTCCGTCGGAAAACGAAGCGAGACACGATATTCTTCCGAGTAATATCATGGTATGGAATCTGATGATATTGGAAACTGCGTCAGTGCGAGATCTCGTTTAACAATATCATGTCTCGCGTAGTATCTCGCCGGAATATCGGATTTCGCCCTATTCTCGTTTATTGCCATAAGAATAAGGACCATATGACACTAACGGGAATCCATATCTTTCAGTGTAAACCTTAAGATTCGGACAATAAAATGTCTTAAATTAGAGATATTGGAATTAATAGTTCCACCGCAGTTTTATGGTTTAAGATTTTTTAAAAAGAACCAGCAAACCTATTGGTGATTACACCTGACATGCGTTGAAAGGTAAACCTTAGTTAAATCGAATTTTGTAATATATACTTTAAGAAATTAGAAACGCAACTTCTTTAAACAAGAAATACAGTTCATGTTAAAAGAAGTTGCGCTTCTAATTTCTTCAACATATTATATAAAGTAAAAGAAATAAAAAACGCAACTTCTTTACTCACGAAACATATTTTTTGTTTAAAGAAGTTGCGTTTCTAATTTCTTTAAGTATGCATGTTGCACATTGGACCTCGTATTCTCATTTACATAAAACATAAACATTCTTCTCTGTTTCATCCAGGGACAATGTGATATTTTTGCTCAGAACTCATGCATATCACAAAAGTAATGTCAGATTCTTGAAAACAGACTGTATAGTATGTTTCACAATGTGCTCTTGATATTGCCAACGCATGTGGAATCAATATATGCATTGTAAACCTTCCATATAACACTGCAAACAAATACAAGAAATTTGATTTGGGTATTCCATTTAATACATGTACAAGTAACGTTTTTAATTGAAAATTTACAAATAAGCACAATATAAAGAAAACCCATTTAGATGAAATTTTATGACTTGATATTACAAATAAGCGCAAGGTCGGATGCCCGATTTTTAAGAAAGGTGATTCTTTTGTGTCATTTTTATGGTATTTTAATGATAATGTCTAGCATTTTGCGTTAATCCCACTAGATATATTGCTGACCAAACAAGGGTTCTAGCAACCCTATTGAAACCCCTATGGATCCGCCCTGACATCGCACTCCTTTGCAATTAAAATTAAAATTATGTGTAATATGTCTTTAATGAAATTAATGAAGGTTTACAACATCCTCGAATGGGTTTAAGTTCAGCTCTAAATCTAAATGCTTAAAAAATTCTAAATACAATCATATTTCAAACATTAAATACTGTACAGTTGCTTTTCATACATAGAAAATCATGTTTTAATATTAAAACCGATGTCAAAGTTGACATTGAATGTCAGCTTACGACGAAAATTAATGCCAAATACTATTGTGACCATAGTATAACGTGATTATCTATTAAACTCACACCAAAAGTACATACCAAAGACCTATAGGTCTTTGTACACACTTGTTTGTTATTACTTATCACTTTTTACTTATCACTGCATTAAGGTAAATTCTTAATCAGACATATTAATGTAGTCAGTTTAAGATGTAAGTACATAAAGTTCTCTGACTTTTCTGTGACCATTTTAGCATAAGAATTATTTAATTAAATTTAATTGATATTATAAGTAGTAGATCGGTGCTTCTCACACAAGCTCTAGCACAGTTATTGCATCGCTGCCATTTTTGGTTACGTATAGTCTAGATTTACGCGGATCAATGCATATTGAATATGGTGATTTAACAGTTCCTATCGGTGCAATAACTTCGCAATTCCGTGTTAACTGGGAGATATTATCTGGATTTCTGCCACATACATATACATATCTATCATCTGTACACACTCCCCGCAGTTCCGAAACTTGAACATCACTTGTATTTAAAGAGGAAAGGTAATTTCCCTGATTGTCAAGTATTATCAAACCTTTATCATCGTCAGCCACAAACACTTTGTCTCCCTCAGCACTTACTACAATCTGTCTACAGAAACTGAATATATCTTTACCAGAGCCGTCTGTTGTTACTCTCCGCAGCTGCTTACCATTCCTGTCACAGATGTATAATGATGTACCCCATTCAGTTATGAACAGTTTATGACTAGTGTAAGCAAGCCCCCAGCATGGATGTTTAAATGATAATTTACGGGTAACTCTCATCTTATCTCCCAGAGAAAAGAACTGTACAGAGTTATTCCTCAGACTGACAGCAGCCTCGGTCTTGCTGATCTGACAGACAGCCTGCGGCCTATCTTTCAAGTTGAGGTAATCTGTAACTGTCTCTGTAGACAAGTCCACTCGTTTAAGCTTCTGGTTAGTGTGATCAACTATAAGAAGCACGCCATCTTCAGTAATACATGAATCACAAATATCACATTCTTCCTTGTCATCCCGAACTTTCACAATTATTTCTCTCTGTTTTGTCACTTTGTACTGTTTGGTCTCATGCATAGCGACTGGGAGCAAATCGACTTGGGATCCGCGACTTGTTGCATCTTTTGAACAGCTGATGTCTTACTTGTTGCTTTTCCAAATACTTAAAGTTGCTGTAGATATGACTTTATACTCTGTTCAGCTGTGAATGTTACTGTTTCTTCCGACTGGATATGTTGTTTGTTCATTTCATCATTCATTTTCATGAGCTTTTCAGAAGTTTTAACGCAGACGAATTCCTGGGACTTGTTCCCTTCTGCATGTTTTAGCTGGAAAGCCATTTTGTTTAGGGCATCGTTTTGTTTTTCTGCCTCTTTAATTTCGTCTTCCAGGGATTTTTCAATTCTGTCATATTCTTTCTTCAATTCTGTAACCGTCTGCTTTTCAATGTTATCCAACAATATTTGTAGCTCTTGTTTGTAGGTTTTGACAGAATCCACGGCTTCCTTTAGAGCGATCTTTAACGCTTTAATAAGGGTCCTTTCGTTTTCTTGACATCTTCAGTTTGTGATTTTGTCAACATGAGTTTGTGTTCCACCCGTATGTAATCCGAGTTTTTGTACAAATTGTCAACATTATCTGGTATCGAATATACCTTTCTGCATGATCTGCCAACAGAATTATTAATTTAGCAATATAAGCCTAAAATCTATATTGAAGATTAACAAGTATTTACATTAACAGATACGAAAAATTGTAGATAATTTGCACGGATATTTCTGTTCAAACATGGTATTGTGTTGACAAAAAATAGATAAATTAACTATAAATTTCTAACTGATTTGTCGATCATTTAGAAGCTCGATTTGTTCCTTTTTCCCTGTCATCGTGTTCTTGCTGATTTTACTGCAGGAGCTCTGGTCTCGGTAAGATCATTGAGTAACCGTCCTTTGGCTTTGCAATGCTATTAGATTCTTATATTTTATATGTTTGTGTGCTTTTGCATGCAACATTGTTGAGCCGATAAGTGGGTCGGAGTTGTTTCACCAAGACAACTTGTATTTGTTTTGTTGATATGAGAACCGGTTGGGGCAAGTGTGAGGTTGGTGCATCCTAGAACCTGGATTAAACCCCCAGCGGCAATTTAATTTGCCACTGACCGTTCCAAGGCGGCAACCCCTCGGGTTCTCAATTTTTGTTAATTGTTATTGGTGTCTCGTTTGAAACTGATCATTTTATTAACCATGCTCTCTCCCTCTCTTCTTCTTGACGGTGTGTAGAGGCTGTTTTTTCTGAATGGCGATTCCTGATATGCATATATCACCTATTTACTAATGTTTGTATTTCGTTTTTAATTCCGGATGGGGAGGGGGCAGTCGGGCGGATGAGGGAAAACATCATTGTTTACCAACAACTTGTCTGTAAAAAAATGAAGAACAATGCGAAAATGAAAACAGACTTTTTGTACAAAGTAAAATGAAGGAAAACTATATTCTCGACAAATGACTCTAATCAGCAGAAAGAATGACATTGTTGCTAGAACGGACGTTGTTTAATCTCAATTTACCAAATACAATTTTTCTGTAACAGTGAAAGTCATTTATACGTCACATACTTTTACTTATTATTTGTCCTGGTCTTTTGTGTTTTTCGTAAATTTAACGTAAAAGTGTAATTTTTAACATGGCATTTGAATGTTTTTATAAACTGCGACAACCCTGCCGCATTAATGATGCATCATATATGTTTAACAAACGGCACTTGTTTAAATTTATCGAACTGTGGCGATGCTTATACAATAATATGTAGTACGGGATATTAAGCATAATACACAAATAGTCTCTTGGTATTTATCTGTACATATTCAGACGACCTCTTAAAACAGACAGCCTTTCTACAGAAAGACTTTATTTTCTTGTTTAACAACATGCCTGTAAACTTAAACAACCTCTTAACACTATAACATATTTTTATTTAAATGTTAAATGACATGATTGTGGAAGTATGTTTTAGGTAAAGACTTATTCTGTTCATTCTTCGACCTACCTGTGATTAAGACCAATACACGTCGCACAAGCAACTTCTTCATGGTCTTGGCAGTACATGTTCAGTACCTCGGATTTGTGCTGGTCACATCGTTGGATCGAATAACTCGGCAGAGATCCGGCTCCTGATTTTACGGACCTAAAATCGGATTTATCCAGCAGCTTGTGTCCCTCGGCGCCTGGAAACACAGCGTGAATGTCGACACATTGTTTACAAAAGTAGTCTTTACATTCCACGCAATACTTAGCTGCCTCAGTTGTCCTGTTTTTCTTCGTACAAACACAACATTTGTTGATAATTAATTCATCGGACATAAAGTCCTCCCCTCCGCTGGCCGCCATCTTATAAACGGGTAATTTTTCTTTCTTTATTAAAATACCTCGTTGCTATAAACAGTTGTTAGGCTCACATTTACCTTTACGATAACCTTTTGCAAGCATTGATAAATGGCATAGTTAAAGTTATGAGGTATTGATAAATACAACTTGTGAACAAAAGCAAGTCAGTCTTAAATGTATTTGGTAGGTTTTTCAGTGTGTCCATATTATTCAAATTGATTTAAAACTGCATGCGTTCGAGATCAACTTGTGAAGTTCACTTTGAATAAAAACATTCTTATTAAATACATTTTAGTTTGGTATAAATCTAAACAAAACGACTAACGATGCATGTAATTGACAGCGTTTATAAATACACAAATGTACAACAATCGCTGGGGTACACAATAGTTTTAGGAAACCTTTAGAACAAGGAATACTGAGGTACTATTTTTTTGTACGTTTTCGCGGTATATAATGACACGGTATATTTTCTCTGGAGTTTAATTTCATACAGAAGTCTGAGCGCGAAGTACGCGAAATTTAATCCTTTTCGAAATAAAAGTTATCAGACTTCTTAAACGGCAATAAAAAGAGTTATTATAAGTTTGTGATAAAATAGAAAGACAAAAAGAACAAATAGTTAATAACTAATTACTGAACTGTTAAAAATAATTGTTTATAAAAGTCTAAGACTATATATATACGACTTTATTTCCTCCAAGTTAATGAAGAGTGACATACAATATAACATACATATATGTACAACAGATATAGTGAAACAAAATTATATAAATAAGAATTATATGCAAGTACATGTATATATTGCTCAAGTATAAATATGCCTTACAGTTACATTGCAAATATATACATATAAGGCTAAATTTATGAATATACTTTAAGCATTTACACATCATAAGTATAATGTCCTGTTGAATTTAAAAGTTCCCGCGAAAACGAAAAAAGGAACCTCTATACAGGACTATCTAGAATAGCATCAGATATAATTTAAATTTGTATTAATGAATTGTACAGTGCTATAGTATGCCGTAAGAAAGATGCACCAACACAAAGGAAGTCAGTAAGTTTTGTTACATAATACGTATAAAAATCCAGAAACATGAAACTCAATCAGTTATACTAATGGTAAAACCGATAGTCAAATATTGTATTCTAATTAGAATGTATTTTGCTCAAAATATTTATTAAATTGACTTGATTTTTTAATTGTTTCAATTTCGTCTGATATACTTGTTTCCACGAGTACAATCTGTATCCGTTTTGATTGTCTATGGTTATTTTAATTTGTAATAGATGAAAAGGGAACTTTGAAAAAAAATGAACACGACAAATATGAAAATACTACAGGCTCGGTTTGATTGAGCCTGTTCATGCAAGTTATATAATATGATTTATATTTAAAAATTATTTACAGTTACAAATCTAAACAAATGATCGAAACTCATCATATGACAAGACAAGGATTTGCCAGCTGATCTAGATTTAAACTAGTCTAGTCGAAAATGCAATAAAACCAGTATTATTGTAATATGGAGTAAAATATTGTAGGCATGAAATGTTTCGGATAAAAACAAAACAGAAAATACTGCTATAATAGTGTTTTAGATTTAAATGTCTTATAAAACAGATGAAGAATATATTTTTCACTTAAATAAAGCAACATCTTTTTTGAAATGAATGCACTTTTCGCTGGTACTGTGGATAGCCTCTTAGTCGCCTGTAAGGGTCTAGGCCAGTGTTTTTAAATAAATTTGAAGGTTCCAAAGAGGTTCCACTGGCTGAATCTTAAGGGTCATTTTGATCATCAAACAGTTTTAGGAAGTTCTGCCAATTAATAATCAAAATACCCAAAATAAAAAATATATGTATCAAAGATAAAGCTGTTTGGATATTGCAGGGGTCAAAGGGTCATCTCCCGGATCAAAATGGAACACTTGTTTCCAAGTTCACGTCATATGCACACCATCATTTGGAATGGATAACAGTCATTTAAGCCTGTCTCACACAGAACACGGTTGGGCACACGGTTCCAATATACTCGGTTATACACGGGTTGACTGGTACGAGTATTGAGCTCCAACCGTGCCTGGGGATGAGTTAGTACGATTTAGACTCGAATGTACGAACAAAGCACGGATATACTCGGTCAAGCAAGGTTTGTCACGGTTTGAACACGATTTGCAAACGATTTTCATACGATTGTTGTATGGTTCCAAGTACGGTCTAGTACGGTCTCTTACGGCCTAGTACGATTTAACGCGTCTTTTACCCGATTAACTGGACATTTACACGGTTTACTTACGGTCCCATCGACTTTTGTTATATACGATTCATATACGATATTTACACGGTTGAGTTCACTCGTGGAGTGGACGTCATGTGCAATTGTATATATACGTCTCCTACGGTCTCACACGGTCACGCTAATACGATCATACACGGGCATGGCACCCGTGCCAGTTTTTTTTAAAGTTTTAACAATCATACACGGATTTCACGGATACACTCGAATGGCCCGAGTGTAACTCGGATAAGTCACGGTTGGTTCGGTTGAATGTATAGTTTACACGGGTGACCAACCGTATAAGCCATGTGTTTTGCGTGAAACAGGCTTTATCCGAAACATTTCAAGTCTACAACGGACTTCACATCTTCAGCAAACGTTACTTTCGAAATTTGTGATATAGCACATTTGACCTCATTTTCTCAGTCAAATATAGTAACACAAAAACATCGTTTGTCTCTGTTTCATCTAGGGACCATGTGATTATTGCTCAGTACTTGTGCAAACTGATAGAAAAGTGAAATATTCATATCAGAAATTGTCTTATTCAAAACACTCAGCTCTGCCATACAGCCAAGAAGAGAGGAAGAAAGAGCATGGTTTATATATTGTTATCACTTATCGCTGTAGGACATATCCTGGATCAGACATTTACATGCAGTCAATTTACAATGTTTAAGTTAGAACGAAGAGTTCTCTGACTTTTTTGTGACTATGTTAACTTGAGAATTATTAAAAGACGTTATGAATTAAACAGGATACAAAGAGTTACATGTAACATGTTAAACGTATTTTTACTTCTTAAATTAGTGGAAATTGACATGAGTGCACTTAAGATTATCATATTAAGATAAAAAAAACACGTAAAGTTACCGTTGTAATGTTAACTTTAATAGTGCTGAAAACAGTTTTGGTACTTGGAGTACTATTAAGTATTGGATGAATCAGAGCTATAAATTAAATATAGAAAATATGTAAACATGTAATAACTATCCCCCGACCGAAGCCTTCGAAAAAACACAAAAAACAAAATTATCTAGAAACAAAAAGCAACATTAACAAAATCAAATTAATAAAAATTACGTACACAGAATGGAATTAAATATCAAACCACTCGATTAAACTCAGATAAGGATCTGACTTAGCGTTTTTGTTGTTCTTGTACATGAACAACTTAACACAATTTGTACAAAATTTGTATACGTAGGCATGATTATGAGAAACAATGAAGTTAACTAATAGAAAATATTTTAAAAAATGTAGTTTTAACGATAATTTTCATGCGCTATATATGTTATTGTTACATAAGTTTTATGTATTATACTTTTCTGCTTATTGACAGTACATCAGTACCTGGATATACGAATGTTCTCCGTTCATATTAAATTTTCTGTTAAATGCCATTATTCTGTATGTTTTTGGCTCGGGACATCGTATAACTTTTAATGTAAGATAAAATGGACTTGACTTGATTAAAATATGAAAAGCAAACGTAAGTCAAAATAGTTAATAGAAAAGCAACATCACCAATATTTTATCTGAAGGTTTCATGGAGAATATCACTGGAGTTGATCTTTCCTCAGTAGCTTGGAAAACTAATTGAGTCATTGTTGAATCAACATAAGCTAACATTGCTGTTCCTGGTGGCGAATGTTCCATAAACATTGCCTGGTACATCTTCGAAGATCCCACACTTCGCTGAAAGTGATGAAATAGAAAAACATGAAATATTACCTCTAGATACATGTTCAACCTATACAGGGTTGATAATATTAAGTGACCTTGTTGACAAACAATGTAATACCGATAAATTTTAGCGCCAGTCATATTTTCAACGAACGTTCTTCTGTATTATACTTGGAAGATAAACATATTGTTTCAAATTATGAATTTCAAAAATTGTGTTAACATATGCAGTGTCGTGCCAGAACTATCAAAAGTAAAGTTTTCTAGTATTGAACAGGACTTAACTCCTAGATTTCTAACGACTGTAATTACTTCTTAAGGTCGTCTTTGAAACTGAGAAAAATTTGACGTGTGATGACATAGTATTATAATTAAGCTGTGTATGATTCAACCCCGACGGTAAAAATGTATACGGTTTCTATAACTACACTGTCTTATATGTAAAAAAGAGGCGCAAGTAAGCAATAAACACAAAAAGGTACGCATTAAAAGAAGAAAAGAGTTTTGAAATTTTACAAGAATTGGTTGGACATGCTAGCATATTCTGACTGGTCGCGCCTGAGATCAAGTAATGTTTTGATTTTTACAATTACCTGGAGATATTGCATATGTCATTCAGTCTGATAATGCGGTAAAGTCTTTGACTGTATCTTTGCATATCGGATTGTGTATAGTAGTTTTGAAAAAAATAAAAGCACATCTTTCTTTATTATTTTCATCGTTTCTTTTTCTCATAAGACTTTAGGGGCGCTTGTCTCGATCACTGAGCAACCATCTGTTTGCTTGACACAGTTATTTGCTTCTTATGTTTTATACGATTGTGAGCTTTTGCATAAAACGTTGCCGAGTTAATGGGTGGATTGGAGCTAATTTACCGAGACAACTTGTACTTGTTTATTTATATGAGAACCTGTTTCGGCAATTCTGAAGTTTGTGAATTCTAAAACCTGGTTTAAATACCCAATGGCAAACTTTTGTCACCGACCGTTCCAAGGCGATAACCTAGCGGGTTCTCATTTTCGTGCATTAATGGTGATGTCTCTTTAGTCTGAAATGTTTGCCACCTTCTTTGCACATTTCTTATATCATACACTAAAACCTTCTCTGTAATTAACAGAAATCTGTTGTCATATGCATTTTAAAATTAGATTGAGGTAACTTATATTCAACAAAATAAATTACATGAACTAAATGTATGAAAGATATATGCGGAATTTCTAGCGGAATGTTATTAAAAAGAACAACTGACTCTTAAAGTATAACTAGGAGACAATAGTGACCACTGTGCTTGAAGAAATTTGGTGTTACGTACATTATGTGCAACAAAAAGCGTTTTAAAATTCAGACCAAACTCGTTAGATACAAATGGTGTCCTCTTTCTTAAAACAAACTAGTGCACTTTCTGAAACAATTCGTACATCAAAACACTTAAAAGCAGTACTTTATACAAAAAAAAACAACAACGAGTCATTAAATACAAGCCTTTTTTTTATCTAGGACACTTGAAATAAACACACTTGTGATCCGTTTAACCTACCTTGGCAATATTCCCAACGTGGGTTTCCCTCAAAGGAATAATTTTAGTGTGCCTGCGATTGTCTTGTCCAGAAAGCCAAATGATTTCTTCAATTTTTTATGATTAAATTTGGAATATAAAACAAAAATACCTCCTTTTGAATTTCCTCGTATATGCTTATATCACACATACATGTATTTGTCGAATAGTTCTCTTCGTGTACTAAATCAAACAGAGACATAACTTCCTGTAGTTAAACAAGATTAAGTAATAAAAGAAATAAAGAAATAAGGCAATGTCTTTATACCATGAATCAAAAACAATTAAAGTAGCATACTCGGTCTAATTGAGCTTGTTTGAGCTGATTATTTTATGCTTCATCCAAGCGCCCTTTACATATTCTTTCTTTGTTCTCCGGGAATAGATAAGTAATTATAACAACCATGTGTTGAAGCACGGGGTAAATCTTTGCGGCCGTTATTTCGCTCATAATGATTGCAATGGTTATAAAAATACACCTGATAGCATGAGGGTTTTTTTTAAACATACACACAATTTGAATATTTCAGGCTGGATTTGATTCTATTTGTTATTGTTACTTTATACTGTTTATTATCCCTGGATTACATGTACCAATAGGATAATAAAATTAAAAAACTTTGAATGCTGTTCCGCATTATACAAGCCTATTTATCGTGCTATAAATCCCCATATGGCTGCGGTCATACATTGTTGTTACAGACAGGAAAAATAGAAATCAATCGCTTACTTCAAGAAAATGCAAGAAAGTTCGTCGGTTTGGATTAAAACGAATATACCTTCCAAAATGTCGTTGATAATTGAGAATGGGGCCTCTCGGCAGTGCGTTGCTAAACTTTTCCTACGTTCCACTATTCACTGTAATACATACATACTGATTATCGCAAAACGATAAAATCCTATTTTTTTTCCATAATTACAAACAAATCACCAGAGTATTTCTGGGGCACTGGTGTGAAATGTTTGTATACTTTATTCCTCTAGATATAAAGAAGGCTCACTCAAACATTCAAAGAGGCTTAACACAGGCGCCAATCTGATTAAAATCATTTTCTGAAAACCGCTATGCTATCAGGATCTGACGACGAGTAACTTAAACGTGCTTTTATCACTAACCCTTTCAACCAATCAGATTGTCGCCTACAAAATTGCAAATTAAGTGAAAGTAAAAATAGTGTTTTAAACCATGGAAAGTGTTGACAGCCTACGTAAGACATATTTGCCTGAAGATATACGTGCTTATATAGAATTGCATTCAATTCTAATGTAGTTACATCTTCAGATCATTTGCAAGCGTTATAAGTTATGCTTCCAGCTTTGACAATTTCTAAAAATAGTAATCGGGGAAACCCGCTATTGTGTGGATGCGCCCAAGAACCTTTAAAATTTGTTTTGTAGTGTCTGTTTTAAAATTGGTCATTTTAAAAAATCATAATTTTTTTTCCTCTCTACTATTTTGGTTGTGTGGAAAGGCTTTGTCTTCTGGATGTGACTTTTCCTGATATGCATAGTTCCAATAAAGGCATATTTTGTCATGTTGTGTATTATGCCGATAAGATTAGTTATATTCTGTTTTTACTTTACTGGGGGAACCTGTTTACTGTGAAAACAAATTTTGCCACTAAAGATTGATTTGTAATTAGCTAGTTTAATGGCAATTTAAGTATTAACAGTCGATACTTTAAACAGTATTTAACATGTTTAAAGGTTCACTTTTCATCTGCGCAAGTAAGATAAGATAAAACTGTTGAAGTGTAACTTCAAAACTTGCTTAGTTAGTTCCCTTTGCTAGCTAATTCAAATGCTTTCTGGTATATTGAAAATTCAGTTTTTGAATATTTGGTGAGTAGGTGCATATATTTTGTAATTCTATAAAATATAGTTTTGTTTTTTATCTCCATTATACATTTACATACAACTGATCATAGTTGCAAAATCTGGTTAAACTGATTATTATCTATATAGTATACACTTTTGAGGACCTAAATGAGACACGTAAATTCATAAGGTAAGAATGTAGCAATGTAAGTACATGTATCAGTACATGTTAAAGTACGCTGATCATCATAAATGAAGAACTCTGTCCTACAATAAAATCCTAAGACTTGCACACTGCAATGCAGTGTTTTTATTTTGTAAGTAGGTACGTAACGACATATTTAAATAAGTTTGATACTGAATGCTTTACTAAGAGGTTAGACTTTTAAGATGCAGATAACCGTTGTCGTTGTAATCATGGAAATACTTAGTTTAGTTAACTGATTAATAATATGGGACAATGATATTGAACTTTGGACTTTATTCAAACTAAATAACTTAAGTTTATATTTCCATGTAAACCTCATGCTCATTTTTTTTTTAATTTTCGGACATATCACATTTTCAGACACATGTCCTCTTTCCATAATTAAAATATAATTGTACGTAAGCATAATTTCTACCCATCTTCATATAGGCCTACATGCATTTGACATTGTTATTATATGATACATGTAACAACATCAATGTTGAGTCAAAGTAACAAACTCAAAATAAATGATCACTGAGATATGTGAATGTCCTTGGCATTTGAAATACAATAACATGGAACTATGAAGGCCACCAAATACGACAGATTAAAAATATTGCCAATTCTGTTTAAATTTATCCATGGTTACAGTACAGTTGTTCAGGCAGTAGCGGATTTGGGGGTATAGCGGAAAGTTGTCACACAAGTTTTAAAATAATGTTATTTTTAATAGAGAACACGTGCTACCACGGTAAATTCCGGCGGTTGGATTTGTCAACGGTGTACTGTCAACGAGTAATAAAAGAAGTCCAGTACAGATTTAAAGTTCTGTTATTTAACACTTCCAGTAATATCGATATTTACAACAACAAAATTAAATTAATCCAGAATTCTAGATAAAATTTAGCGTGCGACAGTGTTCTGTCCACGAAGGTTAAAGATCGAAATGTCCTAGCGGGGCCGCAGCCGTATCAGCTCGGACCCACGCCAGTTACCACGTGGTCTTATAAGATCCTTAATCATAAATGTGTCAGACTTCAAATTTGCTAATAATACCCGCCTGGGGCAATTACGTATATGATAACAAATCTGTCAACAAAGGAAATATAAAGTTTCGTTAAACTGTCTTGATAATAAACATTTAAACATTAATAGTCAATTCAAATTTTATATTTAGAAAAGAATAATAATATAAGAAAATTCCTTGCAATAGTTTAGCACTGGCATAAATCCCTAGCCATACTTTAGCACTGGCATACACGTTTGTCTGTTGAATGATATTGATAGGTTTGTAGAATTTCTACTTTTAAAGACCCGGCGAGCCGTACTTATCTATCCGCTACTAACTGGATAACTGTATAGTCACAAAAGTTAACAGTGCAAATATTAGCATATCCCAAACATGGGATTTAGTTTGACCCGGGAGATGAATATCTGACTCTTGTAATTTCCAAAAAGGATCACTTTGTACCTATGATTTTAGTTAAAGGGTATTTCTTTCCTGAAATTTTGGTACTCGACATATTTTTTGCGTCAACGTCATTGATATGACGTCATTAACGCCTTTGTGAATGACTATCATGTTTTTTATACGATATTTAAATCTTATACACTATTAAAGTTAAAAAAATATTTCTAATTCACACTTTCAGCAAAAGGTTAAATCTAATATTAATATATTACATGTAGATATCTATTTCAAAGATGACATTCAATGTCAGCTGACGACGAAAATTAGAATCGAATGCTAGTGTGACCATAGTATAATGCGATTGTCTACTAAACTAATATAAACAATACCCAATTGTTTGTTATCACTAATCACTCTTATTGCACAAGGGCCTATCCTGTCATATACATTTACATGTTGTCAGTTTACAATATATGGTGTTTCTCACAGAAGCTCTAGCACTGTTATCGCATCGCTGTTAAGTTTCGTAATGTATAACCTAGATTTCCGAGAATCAATACATATTGAATTGCATGTAGTGCCAGGTGACCCAACAGGTGCTATCCGTGCAATAACTTTGCAATCCTGTGTTAACTGGACGATTTTAGTACCATACATTTTTATCATCGGTACACACTCCCCGTAATTTCAAATCGTAGATATCGCTCTTATTTAAAGTGGACAGATAATTTCATCGATTGTCAAGCGTTATCAAACCTTCATCGTCAGCCACAAACACTCTCTCTTCTTCAGCACTCACTGCAATTTGTTTGGGGAACTTGAATATATTTTTACCAGAGTCGTCTGTTATTATTCTCCGCAGCTGCTTACCATTCATGTCACAGATGTATAATGATTTGTCCCAATCAGTTATGAACAGTTTACCACCGTTGTAAGCAAGTCCCTTGCAATAATGATTTAATAATAAAGTACGGCTAACCCTCATCTTACCGCCCAAGGACACAAACTGTACAGTGTTATTGACCAGACTGACAGCAGCTTCGTTCTTGCTGACCTGACAGACAGCTCGTGGCTCTGATATCAAACTGAGGTAATCTGTTACTGTCTCTGTAGACAAGTCCACGCGTTTAAGCTTTTTGTTAAGACGGTCCACCAGAATAAGGACATCGTCATCAGTGATACACGAACCGCAAATATCACAGCTGATGAAAGGTAGGTCATCCTGAACTTTCACATTTATATTCCTCTTTTTCGATACTTTGTAACCTCTGTTTTCCGGCACAGAGACTGGGGGCAAGGATGACTCGGGTTTCGCGGCTTGCTGCATCTGTAGAACAGCTGATTGCGTACTTGTCGCCTTTCCAAATACTTTCAGTTGCTGAAGATATGACTTTATACTCTGTTCAGCCGTGAACGTGACTTTTTCACCCGACTGACCATGTTGTGTGTTCTTTTCATCATTCATTTTGGTGAGCTTTTTAGAAGATTTAACGAGGACGAATTCCTTGGACGGGTTTCCTTCTGCATGCTTAAATTGGGCTGTCAATTGTTTTAGGGCATTTATTTGTTTTTCTGCTTCTTCGATTTCTTGTTCCAGGGACTTTTCAATTCTGTCATATTCTTTCTTCAACTCTGTTACTGTCTGCTGTTCAATTTTGTCCAACAAGGTTTGTAACTCTTGTTTGAAAGTTTTGACAAAATCTACGGCTGTCTTTAGTGAGTCATTTAACGCTTTAATTTGGGATTCTTTTGTTTTTTTGACATCTTCAATCTTAGATTTTGTTAACTTGATATTGTGTTCCACACGACTGTATTCCGACTTTTTGTACAGATTGTTAACATTATCTGGTATCGAGTATACGTTTCTGCATGACCTGTAAAAACAGAATAATTTATTTATCAACACTAGAGCCTTGACGACGGATACAGATGAGTAACAAATTAATCAATCATTTACTAATTAGGGTTTTCTAAATATTACGAACTTGTTTTTCACATATAAGGCGAGTGTAGATTCAGATCGGCTGGCAAAGCATGTCATCTGATCTGGATCTACACTGGTCGCTTCTTTGTAATAACTCAACGAATCTAAAAGCGAACAGTGTAGATCTAACACGCATGAGCCGGCTGATCTTGATCTACATTGTTAACCCTTAGATAACAACCATATTCCATGGAGTGAAGGGTAAAACTTTTTATACTTAGACAATATAATGTATTGTAAACAGACCTTCATACAGAATCTCCTTTTTTTCTTCTTAATAACCTCAACCTTTAAACAAAACACACGTTTGAATTTAAACAACCTCTTAATTAAAAGACTTTTTATAAGAAGGTTAAATAATAAATAACTTTAGTATTTATTGTGTGTGGTATACAATTTTTCTATTCTTCCTTCGACATACCTGTGATTGAGACCAATACACGTTGCGCACGCGACTTCGTCATGGTCTTGGCAGTACATATTCAGTACTTCGGATCTGTGCTCGTCACATCGCTGGGTCGGATAACTTGGCAGAGATCCGGCCCCTGATTTTAGGGACATAAAGTCGGATTTATCCAGCAACTTGTGTCCCTCGGCGCCTGGAAACACAGCGTGAATGTCGAGACATTGTGTACAGAAGTAGTCTTTACATTCCACGCAGTACTTAGCTGCCTCAGCTCTCCTGTGTTTCTTTGCACAAACACAGCATTTATTGATAACTATTTCATCAGACATAAAATCCTCCCCACCCCCAGCCGCCATCTTCTCAAAAGGTAAATTTACTTCCTTTTCCGAAATATCTAATTTTATTCAACAGCTGATATGTTTTATCATTCTGTCCTCAATTGTGACTATAGTACGTTATCGATAATTTCACAGTCACATGACTGGCGAGGAAAATTAAATATGGTATATCAGCGTAAGGTTTTACAAATCAGACATCGCCATATTTCTTTAATGGTCACTGTAAAATATGTTTAATTCACCCCATCTGCCATTAAAAAAACAGAGTATCACGTGACTTCTTAGTCGTAATCAATTAAAGCCTTGGTTTTAAAGTGCTTTCTTTCTTGATCAATCTGTTTATTTCACCATTATTGCTGCTTGACTTAAAGTCGGATTTATCCAGCAACTTGTGTCCCTCGGCGCCTGGAAACACAGCGTGAATGTCGACACATTGTGTACAGAAGTAGTCTTTACATTCGACGCAGTACTTAGCTGCCTCTGCTCTCCTGTTTTTCTTCGCACAAACACAACATTTATTGATGACTATTTCATCTGACATAAAGTCCTCCTTTCCGCTGGCTGCCATCTTGTCAACAGATAAATGTACTTCCTTTTCTTAAATACCTCATTGCTAAGAACAGGTATTTGTGCGTACTTATGCTTAAGTCACAACCCCTGGAGGGGCCCGGGCGGTTTTTAAGTTCGGCGGCGGACCGGACTGATTTTGATTTCAAAAGTCACCTGGCGGCGTAAATATTTTTTGAAGTTGCAGTCGCAATGCTACGAGACCGGGTCAGCGGCCCTTAAGAAAAGAAAATTCAAACTGTTGTTGCAAGGATACAGGCCAGGTGCCGCACTGTCACATTCTGTAATCGGTCGGTGCCCGGCCTGTGATCGGGCGGTGATAGTCATATTTCAAGGGCACCGGCGTGTGTTAGCCCTGTGATAGCGCGGTTCCAGTCCGATTTCAAGGGCATCGGCGGTGACAGGGCGTATACCGTTCAGGCACCGCTCAGTGACAGTACTGTTTCCTCTAGATGATGGTACAGGGCCCGCCCGGTTTTGTTTGTGCCCCCTGTTGCCCTCTACAATCGTCACACCTTGCGATTTTCGGCCCGTCACATCCCGGACACAATCCATCACTGTTTCCGCCCGCTGCGCCCCCAAGGTTTTGGCAACTTTTCCTGTCTACGGCCCCCGCCCTGGCCCATTTCAGGAATTGTGCACCCGGGCCCATTTCAGGAATTGTGACTGAAGCTTTAGATAAGATATAAGACAGTGTAATTTGCAAAGACGAAACGAACAAATAGTCCAGTATCTAGTTAACCGTTATAAAGATTTTGTTAAATTTAGAGTATAAGACGACGATCTCATGTTATCTATCGGGCTTGTGCTTTATCTTCTCGGAGACTGTTTTCCAGACAATACTTTGCAGTGACTAAAGCATAACCTAAGTTTTCCTTGCTGGGTAGATTACAGTAATGTTGTGTTGTTGTTTTTTTGACAAAAAATCCCCGCTATTGTAACGTAATACGAGGGTTGTTCGATTTGAACTGTGAATTGAACGATTTATCAAAAGTATGCGATTTAAATAGTCAAATGAATGTTATATCCCGTAAAATCCCATATATCGGTTTGAAATATACATGATTTCATTCTTTGAATCTATTTTTGGGTCTGTCGACGAAAAAATGAAATCACTTTCAATATTTGCTCTTTATTTTGAGGCATTTGTTTTGCCTGTTACAGTTAAAGGTCGCCAAGATTCTGTTGCATCTTAAACGGACTCTGTTCCAGTCAGAAAATGCTTTCTTCACTTACGAACTGTCCCAAAAGATACCATATCATACCAAAAAAACGTCTCCTAATTCAGTGCTTTTTTAACCAAATAACTGACTTTTGTGCTTTTTAATAAGCTCTAGTTTCTTCAATATTCTCAGCTCGTTTTCCAACCACTTTTACAACAATGGTCAACGACTATCTTTATAAAAAATAAAATTACTGGTGAGCTGTAGGCATGTGTGCATATACCGCTGGTAAAAGAGGTACTACTGCGTATCAACCGAAAACTTAAGCGAATAGTTACTGAACCAACAATTGTTTAAAATATGAACCAAGTATAACTATTTTTACAGAACAGTAATTGACGGATTTGGAAACCATAAAACAAATTCATTTTACTTACTCTTTTTGTCGCCATCTAACGGTCCATTTAGAATAAGTTACAAGTCAAATATATCATGATCACTTGTAACTACATGTAGTGATCGTCAGATAACTGCAAACTTACAAGCCTTATAATAATAATAATAATAATAATAATAATAATAATATTTTTTTTCAAAACAAGGAGTATAGTACATGAAGTTGGAGCAGGAGAGTCAGTGCAGCGAGGTTATATTTCGAGTGTTTGAGACTGATGAGAAATGCAGATTTGTTTTCTGAAAAACGAATTTAATCAGAGCAAAATCAAAATGGATATTAGCTTAGAATTTATTCAAAACCTCGCTTTTTCTCATTCATGCAGCAACTTCTTTGGAAATGTACGAAAATGGTGGAATCGAGGCACATAGGAACTAGAAATAAATGAAAAAAAAATGCCGTGAAATATGTTTAAGCCATTAACATGTTAACAGTCGTTACAAAACCGAATCTCGGAGTTATTTTTATGTTACTTTTAGATTCAGATTTTGATTTCATTTTGTTGTCTATAAGTGTTCGGTTTTTTGCATAAAAAGTAGTGATTTAAAATTTATTTGACAGTATTTAGTGAATCAACAATTAACATTTCAGTTCATTATTAAATTTTCATTTTCCACATTTTATTCGTTTTGAAAAAATGTTCAGTTTTTTAAAACTGTATTGTCTACATAAAGCAAGACTTTTTTTCAATTTTCTTCACTATCTTCGAAGTCAACTTTTGCACAACCGCCCTGCAATATCTGCAATAAAAAACAGGACCATTTCATATCACAGGCATACGTTAAGTAATGAAACTCTAATGTCATTATTTCGACATTTCTATGTCGAATGTAAATACAACATCTAACATCTTAGCAGTTATTTACAGTAATACCTGCAGTAACTGTTATGAAAAAGTTAAACATCCATGACATGAATGCCTAAGAAAAATATAGCATTCTTTTTACAGCCAAATCAATGATTTTGCCTCTTTTGAAGAGCTACCTTCTGAGCTAGCCGTGACAACTCCAAAAAAAGATTGATCCGATAAACCTGATGAACGTTATCATCACTGCATGACACAGTTTCTTTCAAAGCCACAGAACACGAAAAATTAAAATATTAAAGGCTCTGACTGAAAGAGTCTGTTTATAGGCAAAGGCCATCTCAAAGAACCGAAATGAAAACAAACTTGCCTTGATTAAAATCATTGTTTGAGAAGCATGTCTTTTTTCTGCTTCATACTAGCCTCTAGTTTACCAATGTGAACAGCTTGATTCCCCTTAGCACCTGTGGCCAACACCGTTTCCAATGTTGGCTTTTCCTGTATTGTTGATATCGAATGAGGTTTCGAACTCGACATCAAAGGTGATTCTGTTGCAGTTGTCAGATGTGTCTGTTTACCCTGTGGAGAGAATGTTGTTTTTGGTTCTTGAGCACCTAACGAACCGGTATCATTCGTGTTTAAAAATAGTTGGGTATTAGTCACAAGACCCGATGTTTGTATCAGTCCTGGTGGAGTCGTTGGTGTGACGTCTTGTGAGCTGGTTGGTACTGGTCTCGATGTCGAAGCAGATATTGACACTGAAGTATTTGCATTAAAGATGTTATAACCATTGGCACCTGAAGTAAACACTGTTGCCACTGTTGAATTTCCTTCTGTTGTCCTTACCGATTGTGGTTTTAAACTCGACATCAAAGATGAATCTGTTACAGTTGTCAGATATGTTTGTATTACATGTGGAGAGGTTTTTGTTATTGGTTTTTGAGAACTTAATACGCCGGTATCATTTGTGTCCGAAGGTTGTGGTTTATTGGTTACAAGACCCGATGTTTGCATCAGTCCTGGTGGAGTCGTTGGTGTGACGTTCTGAAGGCTTGTTGATACTGGACTCGTAGTCGTAGCAGATATTGCCACTGAGGTATTGGAATTAAAATTTGTTATTTCTTTTCGCATATAAGTTACAATAATATACAATCTCGTAATAATTTTGTTTATTAAATCATGTATTCTGCGAATAAAATGAAGATTTTAGTACATAAGTGCATATGAGGATCGCTACAACCAGAAAACACATATTTCCGAAGAAGCAAAAACAAATAGAGGAAAAGAGAATACGAATATATATGTGTATAATTATTACTTTCAAAGAAGACATCACAAGTTATTAACGAAAAAGAAAACCTGTCGAGTTTCTGCCTTGGAACTAAAGCTTATCATATAACAACACACGCAATTGCACTCTCGTATCTATACATACACGCATGCTTGCAGGCTTAAACATGATTTCGAATATAAAATGATATTGTCTCTACCTGGGAGCGAACCCGAACCGTCACGGCAACAGCGTCTAGCACTCCAGTACAAAATAGTATGAAGTAGCTCTATAAAATGATTCTCAACAAATAATAAAGCACGCGTGTGCTTATGCTATGCGATATTTATGAGTGATTCGGCAGAGTAGTTAAACAACCTACACGAAGTCAACGCACTTGAAGGGGATTTTTCTGCCGAAGAAGGTGGACTGGTTGACATTGATTCCACTACAGTTGATCCCGTTGATGTGACAGTCGCTGTAGATGTGATGCTCAAGGTTGTTGGCTTCGAAGTACATATGAATACATTAAGCACAAAATCAGTGTGGTAAACACAAGTACAGTACCGGCCGCGTTCAATTTTACACTTTGAGCGAACGGAAACCGGAACCGGAACGAACGATAACCGCGAACGGACCGCGACCTGACCGAATGAAAACAGAGCGAACTGACCGTAAACCGGACCGTTGAACTGACCGGTGAACGTTAGCTGTCAATCATTATCTTTCAAGCTTGCGCACTAGATGTTACAGGCGGAGTTTCACTTATCGCTTGATAAGCGATCGCTACGAAATTTGACGTTTACCTTCATTCGTATTAATATGTTCTTTTTAAGAAGCATAGCCTGCAAGAATGATATATTTAAAAATTGAGCTTTGTATTCCTTTTATGATATAAATGATTTAAATTTAGTCTAGAGATTAGATACCCTTTAATGGTTTTATGAATAATATAAACAAAATATTTTAACAGAATTCTTAGGGAAAATATTCCATTATTGTATTTATGCTAACATAATTTTAAAAGGTGGCCTTCTCTTACAATTAAGAGATTATTAGCGCAAATTGATAAGTGACAACTGTTTTATTGCTTAAAATTAATAAAACACATGCTACAGTGTTTCTAAGGTTAATTTTATTAATAATTTACATGTACATTTTAAAACGACTTAAACCTGAATGTAATATATATAGGAACCAAATTTTCAACGCTTTATTATAAGGTACTTTTAGTTGTTTTTGTCTTGTATGTTTGCGAGCTGCTCTGACTTAATATGGCACAAAAAAGAGCAGACAATAATATATTTTTGTAATTAACACAGATAATTAAGAAAATTTAAAGCATATTTTAAAGGTTGAAATTTTATTTTTCCAATAAAACTGTTTATTTTCCCAATTGTTGAATAAATTATACTTTGAATCTCTACTTGCGCATAATTGAATGATTTTCCTAGTATGTGCCTAGTGGTTTTTGAATAACAAAATACATTTTCAACCATAAAGTCGGTAAGTGTTTATGATTGAGCCTTTAAATATTATATCGGTTTCGTGGCTGTGCCGCGCGCAGCCGATGTTATTTCTTCTATGCTTATTAAAAAGTACTAACCCACACATATTCACTGCCTATATGAATAAAGAAGAATGATTTGAATAAATATACTGAAAGAAATTAAAACGCAACTTCTTTAAACAAGAAGTACATTTCACGTTTAAATAAGTTGCTTTCCAATTTCTTCAAAAACATATTATATAGTAAAATAAATTAAAAACGCAACTTCTTTAATCACTAAACATATTTTGTGTTTAAAGAAGATGCGTTTCTAATTTCTTTAAGTATACAATTTATTTAAATTTGCAGTAATTTATTTCATCATTGTTCACGTAGATGGGAGCTTGACCCTCAGCGATCATGACATTCAACAGCTTTTGTTGTTGTTGTTGTTGCTGCTGTTGATTTTGTTTTATTTATGGATATTTCAGGATTAAAACAACGTTGTTTTTTTCTTATAATAAAATGTATTACTGTAGCTTTGTGTGCAAGTCTTGATGTTTCCAAACACGCGAAAGATTTTTTTAACAGAACCCACGTATTTTAAAGTAATACATGAATACTGTCGTATTTGTATATGAACGATAATAACATATTTTAAATTCCCGGGAAAAAAGTTTATATAGCTCATAAGTAATTTCAATAAGTATTTCGGGGAAAATCATCTCAGCTTGTTTTAGCTATATCACTTAAAAGAAGATTGACAGAATTCCAATTCTGATTTATGATCAATAGTTAACTAATGTTTCGTGATAACAATGAACCTAGATTAGAGTAAACCGACTGCGCTATTACAAATTGTGACATATAATTAACAATGAATGACACCCCAAATTTGTGTACATATTTATTAAAGGAAGCTGGTTAAAGAAATATGTGCGACATCACATATTGATCTGCATTTTTAACTTGACTAGATCACTGCATAAATCAGGTCACACCCCTGATATTTCCGCGCATATCCAGCTTTGTCATATACAGAATAAAATTGTTGATGAAAATATTAACACACTTATAAATGTAAAACAGAACACCCTTTGCTTGCTTTGTTCTATATTTAGGTTGAACCAAGGTAAATCCAATTCCCTAGACCTCAATGTTAAATCCCAATATTCAATGCACATTTAACATGATTTCTATCATCTTAATTTCTAGACAACCATATATGAATGTGAAGATCTATATTTCATCTATTGAAAAACACACAGCAAATGGGGGGTTAACTTACTTGTAAGAAAATTACTGATCTCTAACCGAACAGACCCTATTTTAAACGCGGTATCGCAAATACGGTGCCAAATATATACATCCGCTCTTCCGGAACTAGTGCGCCTCTACCAAACGAGATATAGGCATGAAATTGCTTTCATTTATTTTCCTGACATGTTATTCCTGAAAACAAGTCACAAACAGGTCGATTTCTAACGGTTAAGAGGCCCCAGATGAAGAGAAAAAAATAGCATATAATGAAACGAACTTCATTCGAATGGACTACTGGGAATACTGAGTTATTTACCATAATACAACCTTTAAGATAATACAAACTATTTATTTTGTAAGAAAATGTGATTTTTCTCCCGTACGCAAGAACGCGGATATGTGAATAAAGAGAGCTGTTTGAAGTGAATCGTTTTAACAGATATGATTTCATTATATATAATTGACTTATTAAATACTCGGTCTATGTTGTTGTTATCGTTGTTGTTGTTTGTAATAAATGCACATAAATCAGTCATAACCCAGACATATAGACTAGCATGACAAATTTCTCATATCAATGATTAAATTATTGAATAAACTCTTTAATCATTTATTTTAACATGTCCCGTTTAGATGTGAGCTTAAGCTTCATCGATCATAACATGCAAAAGTAGTTGTTTTTGTTGTTGTTGTTGTTGTTTTCATATATTTCAAGAGAAGTGCGGTCTTTTTAGCATACAATGCGCTAATATAGCTTTTTGCGCGTAGTTTTCTCCAAACATTATTTTGTACATTGTGATAGTTATTAAAACCTGAACAAAACCTAACAACACAACAAAAATAAAATTTACATGATTTTTATTAAAAGGAGAAATAAGTTTTCGAAACAGAACCGACGTATGTTCACGACATGTACTGTAACATGTAACAGCTATAATTTCTATAAAAGAACGAGAATAAATAATTAACAATATCATGAACATGCGATCTGCTGCAATCTATTTTGAATTACCATGAAACGAAAAAGTACAGACATTTTTTTGTAGTTTAGTAAGCTCATCAGTCTTTTTGAAATAGTTTCAAGCGTTGCGCATTTTAAATGGTTGAATTTTTTATTGTGTCAAAGGAAATTCATTTTTCTTTTGATTGTTGGGAAATTTATTTCTATAAATCTCGATTTTCGTATCATTGAATGATTTACCGAGTCCCCGTTAATTGATTTACAAAATATAATTTCAGCCAATATAAATGAGGATTAAAAAAATAAATCGGTAGTGTAGGCGTTGTTGTTGTTGAATGATAAAAGTTCGTAAAAGCGCATAAGTAAGCAATAACCCTTACATAAATTCCTACGATTTAACAGACATATTTTAATTCATAAACTTTTAGACATTCATTTCATCATGCATCGCGTAGAGCGGAGCTTAAGTTTCATTGATCATGGCATTCAACAGTTGTTGTTGTTTTCATGCATTTCAGGCTTAACAAGTTTAAACCTCTTTTATCATTAGATGTTAAACTGTTACAATAGCTTCTATGTATCCAAACCTGTCTTGTTTCATTGCGTACTACATGATGTTAGTCATTAATAAATAAGAATCTGAACTATACCTAACAAAACTTTAAATATCGTATGTTAGCGTAATGTACTGTCATTTTCATAAAAGAAAATAGATCATTTGAAATACCCCCGAAAACAGAGTTAGTTCAATTTTGGTATCTCAAACGAAATTTAAATTAGTGTTTTGAAAAAAAAACACAACACAACCGGGATCTCACCATATTTTATATTTATATTTATTTGTTGTTGTTGTTGTTTATTTCCAGTTTGAGGACCCTCCTGCCTCTGAACGAGACCATTATGGTGTGGTCCGATTATATTTAATATTGGTTGAGATTAAGTTTTAAATATGGATTACTCCCACAATTCGACACCTTTTAAATACATTCATTAATCGTTTGCCCCCACAGAAAATTAACAAATGTCAAATCTGATTTTGATCGATGGTTAAAGACATAGATTACAGTAAGCAGAGTGTGATATGAAAATAACAATGACCGACTTCCCGATGTGTGTATTTATTAATTACAGGAAGTAACCCGCTGGTTTGAGAAATCTTAGTGACAGACCATATTGATCTGTATTATTTGATTTTACTGGCTCACAAGTTATCATCAAGCCACACCAATCACTTATTGGCGCACATTCAGCGCTTTACTATAATTATTTGTAGAGCATGTTCAATAAAATAATAATTAATAACATAACACAATAACTTTGAAATACAAAATGATGGAAAGTGTATGGGTAACTGGACTAAGCCGATATTTTACGCGAGACCCGCTAACCACATATTTATTAAAATAGTGTATTGATTTTGATCTTTGAAAATATTCCAGATATGATCATGTATTGCTATCCTACATTTGGATTTGAATGACAATGATACAGAAATCGAAAAGTCTCTTTACTTTATAAGTAAAATTTGCGCCTTAGGAATATGCATTTCAGAAAACAAAACATTTGCACACAGCCACAACGTAGCGATATAAAGAAAACATATTAGGTTCATATTTGTTCCAATCGGTTAATAATTATCCATGAAAGCACAAAATAATAAATTGTCCCTGTTATTCTTGACTGGTTCAGTGACGAACGTGTGATCTATGCCGCTAGTTATCTGTGACCTCTGCCGGACACGCTCTAGTATATTACATAATGTACTGGCCCAGTCCCCAAATCACTGATTAAATTAGTGCATCCGGTGATCAAAGAACTTGTGATATATGCCGCGCACTCCACAGCCGCGGGAAGCAGGAAGTAGCCAGACACGTGTCATGAATACCGCGTCTGGCCGATAATCCCTCGATACCGGATCTATTAATTTTAATGAAGTGTAGTCTTCCAATATAATCTGCGGGTCTTTAAACATAATTGTAGTAAATTTGGTATTTTTCCATGTTACATGTACTACACGTCTGGGAAAAAAATAAAGATGATTTTCAGTTATTGTAATTACATAGCCGCTATCCGTCGAATTTTAAACGAAATAATTGTAGCTGATTTTGTCTTATATTCATGATTGATCCCACTCCAACACCACCATTCACTATGGCGTACGAATAGGCTCAAAAGGTAACAAATGCCGATGCACCTGTAAATTTATACGTTGGACGTGTAAATTTACACGATGGACGTATAAAATTACAGGTGCACCTGTTAATTAGCGGTGCATCACTTTTGAAAATTGAAGATGGACCTGTAAAATAGCGGTGCACCGATAAAAATATACGTCCATCGTATAAATTTTATGCGCTCATCGTGTAAATTACCGGTGCACCGCTAATTTACAAGTGCACCGGCAATATTAAAATGATCAACCAATCACAACCCTTGGTTCATACAGTTGAATTTGCTGAAATATTAATAGTTTTAAATTGAAATATTGTTAATTTATATTTTATTCTTATATTTGTGCTCTAAAATTATTAACAAATTTTTCATATTTTCAAAAGTAAATGAACAATTTAAGCATTTATATCAAGTAAACATTCACTACAACTTTCAACATATCGTCAACACTGCAAGAATTTAAAATGGCGAATGTAAGTCAAATATTGATTGGCTATCATTAGTATGGGTATAAATAGCGAAAGGGTCAAAATTGAGATGTAGGTGCACCGGTAATTTATGCGATGGACGTATAAATATATACGATGGACGTTTAAACATGTAGGTGCACCGCTATTTGAAATGGCGGTGCACCTGTATTTTTATGGGTGCACCTGTATATTTATACGTCCATCGCGTAAATTTATACGTCCAACGCATAAATTTACAGGTGCACCGGTAATTTTATATGTAGGTGCACCTTCAATTTACTTTTGAGCCTTTTCGTGCGCCATAATTCACACCGCCTGTCAGTTATCGTGTCGGTTTCTCCACATAATCATCATAATCACTTCTAATACCAATAAATTAGCCACAGTTAGCACAATCCGGGTCATCGTCAACATTGTTTCATAAGATTTATATTAGAATATAGTATTTACTATTTGTATGTCTTTTCCTAATACACGCAGTCTCACCCGCATGAAAAATCCTGCCATTTAGGTAAACCCAACATTAATTGCTGTCCAAATGAAATATTAATAATTGCAATTACTTGTAAGTTTTATATAACTTGTAAAATTATTATGGCTATATATCTTCTTGCTGTACAAATATATTATTACACATGTGTTTTGTTTTTTTATTCTGCTATGCTTTTGATCTTGTCAGATTTATTTTCAGGATAAACCCGTCTTCTTCATTTGATTTCCTCCATAATATTGTTCGAAATTTTATTGATAAAAATGTATAGTTAACGATCTGCAGTGTTCAAGAAGGAGTGACTAAGAATGTCTGACGAAAAGAACATCATTTGACTTCTTTGACCTATGATAATCTTTTTAAATTGCTTAACCCTTTATTTCATAGATACATCTGTTATTACATAGGCTACCAGTTTAGATCCAGATCACCCATTAAATCAATGTCATCTGATCAGTATTTGCACTTCCCGTTATTTTTTGTCACAAATAAGTGTCGGTCGTGATCAGACTACACGGATGAGCCCGTTGATCCGGATATAAACTATTTTGCCTTGCTATAAAATATTTATTTATGAAGTAACGGGTAAAATAGAACTTCCACTGACGAACCCTTGTTTCAAAGACAGACTGCTACACAGGTTTTTCCCGAGAGTCTGTTATGTTCACATGGTGTTTTCAGGTAAAGAAATTTCATAATTAACTTTCTAAAATATTCTCTCGGTACAACTTACGGGCCATTTAATGACAAGACTACTTTCAGTTTGACTACTTATTTTTTGCATACCTTTTTATGATAATTTAGGCGGCGACTTTTTTGTCAGCAGCACAAATAATTTCGACCATTATATTATACGTTATACTTTAATTGGAGGCTGCGCTGGGCCTGATCGTTTAATTTTTATAAAAGCCTCAAAAATAAACTAGAACATATACATACAGATATTCTCTGAAATAGAATGCTATTCTTTTTAAGCAGCGGTGATATGCGCGTGCTTTATTTGAGATTGCGTAACAATTGAAATCAACATACAGGATTTCTTCCCGTTATGCATCACCCACAACTTCATGACTAGTATAGCCGTAAGCTGTCGACATCGTTACAATACTTTAATTTAAGTCGGATCTTGAGGAGAAAGTACGAAATGAACAAGTGAAACAGAAATCAAGAAGATATGTCCAAATTATGTTAATTTTTACCAAATTAGTTCTGGTTACGATTTCATAAAATAGTAATTTAATGAGTTTTTGTTTTCAATTCGATTTCAAAGATAATTGCTAAAATAATTAACAGTTTATCTGTTTAATAGTGTATTTGATAACCCAACACGGGTGTCACTGATCGATTTGAACGAAATAAAGTTATTTAATTTAAAATGTATTCATTTAAATATAAATCTATGTGAACATATAGGATTAATTAATTTCATATTATATTTAGATCAAGAAAAGCAGACGATAAAATTGAAAATTATCGACAGATTTGTACTTGCGGTTACAGGGGGCGGTACGTAAAAAACAAACCAATCAGATGTT